>MU261212.1:42500-115000 GCA_020310875.1 Ceratopteris richardii | reverse complement strand
TGATAATAACATTGGATAATATTGATATGACCTTTCTACTTTGACGTGAATCAAGTATACCATATTTCCAAATATAGCTATCAATAACTTCCACCAGTTCACTTAGTTCAACATGTTTTGATATTGAACTCCTTTGGAAGAGGAGTTTAGTTAGTAACGTTTTACGTCGAATTATGTTTGTGCAAGATCCATTACTCATTAAGTCACCCAATTATAAAAAGTAATGAAGCCTTGTGCATTATGAAGAAACATGGCTTTAGATTCCTTGAGAAAATTAATAAAACTATTGGATTTTAAGATCTTTTGAAAAAGTTAATATCGTAGAAGGGAGTCTTAAGAATGCAATGATGTTTTGAAAGCTTTTTTCAAAGAATATTACGATATCTACGCGACATTTTTGTTTTCCAATAAAGTCTCTAGTATGTAATGTTCTCATCTACTCTTTTTAGTTAGCAAGCCTTGATTCTTAAAAGTTCCATTAGAATTCTAATAATCTGAATTATCTCTAGTAGCTTGAAGGTTGGATTGAATTAAAATCCTTAGTTCGGTGAAATACCTTTCGAAACTTAAATAACATTGTACATCCTTAACGAACAATGTTCATATCTCGTAAATCTAATTATCCACCCATTACCAAATGTCCATATGTTCTAATCTCGTTCTACTATGCTCACATAAGACCTTCACTAAATCAGTTTTAAGCCACATGATTACTCTTTTCCCCTTCATTGTCATAGAAGAAATTTACTTAAAATATAATAGGTAATCACGTGTGATTAAAGCTACAATTAGAGACTTTCCCAATGCATACTAAAAGGAGAAGATGTGTATTTCTTAATGAATTTTAAAACTTAAGTAGCGCACAAGAGTTACAAGCATACATACAAGCTATGAGAAAAAACTTCTAATAAGGGGAAAAAGTTTCCCTTTAGTTCTTAGGGGCTCCACAATATTCTATTCGGGATTTTCCAATGGTAGTTCTGATAACGTATAAGCTTAGAGCTCGACTCCAAAAAAAACTCTTGCTCAAACTTTAACGTGCAACATCCACGCTCTTTCATGGACAAATTTTCTTTTGATTTTGAAAAGTTTATGAAACTAGTTCTTTTCTGAAGAAACATTCGCATTTCTCTATTGTAATTATGTACTATAACTCTAGTATTAAAAGGATTTGCTTTTCCATCAAAAGTATCATTCAGATTCACTAATTTTCTTCTTTTATTTTCAAAAACGTATGAATGAATGCGATATAATAATTATAGAGCTGATGATCAAACACGTAGGAGCTTCTTGAAGATCTAAGCCGTTTTCATTCATAAAATAACTTCAGAAACAATATTAAGCCGAAACTTTGATAGATTGTTCCTAAGGTTACTATCAAGTTGAAGGTACTGGTTATGTCTCATATATAAATGCAGTTCTACTGTCACATGAATTTATTTTCATTAGATCATCATAAGTAAGATGTCACTATTGATTTTGGAAAAGTTTTTAAGCCCAAAAAATCTTCAATATTTAATACAGAACATTCTTTTTCCTTTATGGAATCTGATGGTAACATTGGATAATATTTATGTGACCTTTGTACTTTGACGTGAATCAAGTATACAATATTCCCTCAATATTCTTATCCTAGCTTTCACCAACTCACTTACCTCGACACATTTTGATATTGAACTCTATTGGAACAGGATATTTTTTTGCAAGTTCCGTTACTCATTAGCTCAACCAATTATAAAAAGTCATAGAGCCTCGTACATTGCTAGAAACCACGGCTTTTCCTTCCTTCAAGATACAATAAAAATATTTCATTTAAAGATCTCTTGAAAAAGTTAAAATCATAGAAGAGACTCTTAAGCACGCAAGATTGTTCTCAAAGCTTTTTTTTCCAGGAATATATTACGATATCTAAGCAAGACTTTTGTCTTTCAATAAAGCTTTCAATATGTTATGTTTACATTTACTTTAGATATTTTACAATCTTCATTTCTCAAACCTTATATTATCTAATAGTTGGAATATTATCTAGTAGCTTGAAGGTTGGATTGAATTAAACTCCTTAGTTTCTCTCTCTCTCTCTCCCTCTCTCTCTCTCTCTCTCTCTCTCTCTCTCTCTCTCTCTCTCTCTCTCTCTCTCTCTCTCTCTCTCTCTCTCTCTCTCTCTCTCTCTCTCTCTCTCTCTTTCTCTCCTCCAGCCCCCACCCCGTAGCGCCACTCTGCACACCCCCGCCATCTCTCTCTCTCTCTCTCTCTCTCTCTCTCTCTCTCTCTCTCTCTCTCTCTCTCTCTCTCTCTCTCTCTCTCTCTCTCTCTCTCTCTCTCTCCCGCAGCCCTCCATCCCGCCTCCACACACCCACCCCCGCCATCCCCCTCTCTCTCTCTCTGTCTCTCTGCTTCCGAGTTGCAGAGTGGCTTGTGGAAACTAGATCTGAGAACAGAGAACACGAAAGTACTTGACACACAAAATTCTCCTTCCGGTTCGAGGTTAAGTCTGAGAAGAGGAGCCTCCCATTCGGGCGCTAGGCTCTCCGTAACTTTACTTGTCATAACTGTTAAGTGTGAGAAGAGGAGCCTCCCATTCAGGCGCTAGCCAAGTATGGTCAGTGATCAACATGCACAACTTGTTGTACAGATGTCCAAAGGATGCATGAGTAGCATGTTTTGCAACATTCTAGACTATCAGATGCGACACGGGCCTGAGGTTTTTTCTGCCTTCTAGCACATAAAGCATTATGGGGCATGGTGGTGATGGTGATCCAGGTGGTTCCACTCTTGATCATAGCCAAGTCAAGTTACGCAGGTGCTGGATTCATCACGTACTCAGGTCGATCTCATACTAGCGGAGGCAAAGCTTCCAAAAGAATAGGGATTCAAATTGTTGAAGCATATGGTAGCGTTTCCTCAATCACAATCTACCCCCAATCACAATCTTTCGGTCACTCAAAAATAACAGTGGGGAGAAGAACGCAGAAATTGCACAAGGTAAAAGAAAACCTAATGCGAAAGAGTAGAAACAAATATGACACACAGAATGAAGAATTCTGATATTATAGATGTGAATGAATGGTTACAATAGCTTTGGACAATAGCTTCTTGACTAAGCCTCTACCTCCCTACCACCCCCGAGCTATCACAATCGCATTCATACTCGCATTCTCAATCACACTCTCACTCTATCTCTCACTCTCAATCACACTCTCAATCACAAGGTAATTCTTAGATTTTTGTGTCCTCCGTGTTGATGCGCAGGTCTCCCTATATCAGAGTTTGATCGCAGCCGTCCCCCAAACAAGTGTGCGATCCACCAAATTTAGAAAAAGTTGAGGTTCCATAATTAGACATGGTGACATGTGAGCATGAGAATCATGGATTCGAATAGAATTAGATAAGCTCTCATTTTCTTTTAGTGTTGGAAAAAATGGAACTTTTGAAAGCCCTGTAACACAAAAACAGTGATGAATTAGCTTAAGCTTGTGAGAGACAATTTTATTCAATTTTCTAATCTGCGCGATAGAGTTAGAGATGTCCGAGTTCCAAATCCACCTCCAAATGCCACTTTTGAGCCGTGCAAGTTTCAAAATTCTAGAGAGAGAGTAAAATCAAGGCATTTTCTTATAATGAACTAAATGTAGGACCCTGAACGAGGTACTTAAGACATGATTCACAAAAAATTTGCATAGGTACTTTTATTCTCTTATTCTTGCTCTACCTTTCCCTCATACAAAGTTTTCCTTAATACTTTCATCTTCACCCTCAAAATTCCACTAGAAAACATGATGTGAATAAGGTCTAGAGAGAGAATATGAAACTTGTCAACCCAAAATTTTTCCTACATGCATAAAATGACCTAATTTTTCATTCTAAGCATTATCCTCACAATGAAATTCAAAAAGTTCAAACTGAATTATTTCACTAGAAAAGAGGCCTATTACAATTCTTCCCCCTTTAAGAACTCTGTCCTCAGAGTTGGAAAGAAGGATAATGTGTTAGAAAATCATCTAAATCCACCCAACTCGAATCTTCTACTAGGTATGAATGCCATTTCACCAAAATTTCTACTATAGATCTATTTCTAAGAAATCTTTCCTTCCTATCTAATATTATTTTCGGCTGAGCTCGAAAGATACTTCAATACCCTTTAATGCATACAGAGTTTTGCTACTTGAAAGAACAGCTGCAATAAGAATTTTTAGATATGCCCCAAGATTCAATGCTTCAAGGGCAAGCTACTTCCTTTCTTACTCAAGCTATGCAATGGCTGCAGGGGTGTCAGATGTGAAAAGTATTGTTGGCTACAGGAGAAAAGAGTACCTCAGATATAGAGGAGATTTTCTAGAGCCAAGTTCATTCAAAAGACTCAAGAAGGATTAAATATATTTCTTTTTAAAGCTTATTACTCATGAAAAGTACATAGATACACATATTTATTGCCAAAGGGATACAAGACATTGCAAATATGAAGGATGGAATCTTTTTTTGTGTAATTGATCCATGTCCTAATATTAATCCTTATTGATCCATGATCTGTTTCTCTCTAGTGAAAGTCCTATTTATCTGATGATAATAATCTTTTTTTTGGTAGGTTATGGATAGAACAAAGAAGACAACAAGGTATTCTCTCGAATCACAACATGGGAACTCCAAAGTGTAAGCCTTGTCATAGGTTTTGTTGTGTTCTATTTTAAAGCCTTGCCATCCATTTTGAATTTAAGTTTACCTTGTAGTGCTCCTAAGCTTCTCAAAATGCATATTGATCAAAACATTCCAGGAATTCCTAACTTGAATGAAGAAAAAAGGTTTGAATACATTTAAATACATGTGCCATTACAGAAAGACAACACCTCATGTGGCTGGAGAGTGATTGAAAATGGACTAAGGTTCTTGGAAAGCAGGTTTTACAATCCTGAGTTAAAGTTCTCAGACTATGGAGATGCTTGGGTCATCCTGATGAAAGAGCGAGCAATAAATGCCATTATGAAACATGGAATATGCCCTTATGATCTAGACTCAGCTCCACCACCACACCAGATAAAAAGAAGTCTAAAGAAAAGAAGAAAGGGTTTCCTATTCACCCCCCATTGAAGCATGGGCCAAAGAATAAGAGTAGAGGTGAGGGCTCCAAAAAGGACAGAAAAGAAGGGTGAAACATTATATTTTTGGATTCTAAGATTGTAATCTAATGTGTAACCAACATATATTGGAAGATTTATTGATGTACAAATTATATGTAATTATGCTAGTCTTCATCTAGAAGATGGTCATTGTAACTATATTTATATGCCTTGAGTAATGTAATGTTGAATTGATCCTCTTGAGAACTAAGCAAAAGTGACTTCATTGCATGGTTCAAGAAAAACTGAAGTGGTCCTATCATCAAAATGTCTATTTTGTGTGCTTTATACTTTATTCATGTTGAGAAGTTAAATGTGAATAGGATAGAGAAGTTTTTATGACATGACCAATGCAAGCTTATACCTTGTCAAAACTACGCATGGAAGATCCCGATTGAGATAGATGGACCGTCAATTACATAACGCTATTCCAATTATTCGCAAAGAATATGAAATCGAAACCATTGAAGGAAGTCTCACATATTTTATAATTCATTAGTATTAGACTCCTACAATAGACCTTTAACTTGTTCACTTCTTTTTATGCATTCTATTACGACGCTTTCAAGTCTGCATAATTGTGATGAACTGTTCATATATTATTCTTGCTATTTATGAAATCCTCTATTGCCTCTACAAATCTTTATGGTGCCTTCTCTTGCATCGAAAATTTAATCATCTTTCTTGCATATTATTGGCGTTAGATAAGCAACAAAGTGCAATCCATTTTATTTGGAAAGAATTACAGACAATAGCTGGATGAATTGGATGTACACGTGAAATACGCATAAGACACATCTTTGGCTGCTAACGCATTGATTGATGTTCGTTGGTTTTATTTATGGAGTTGCATGCAAGTTCTTATAGTTTTGCTTCTTATGTTAGTACAGTTTTGTTTCACACTACTCGTACATGATTTCACCTGGGATGAGATTTAATATACTTGTTGCTCTGGCATGCATCCTTTAATCGATGATAGGTCTTCTTACAATTGTTGTTGTAATACAATTGGGACATGAAACTTAGTCAACCAATTTTGGGTTGAACTGGTTGGATATATGAGCTGCTTGGAAGTTATTGATCGGCATGGATGGTCAGATATGAGGATGAATCCTTCAATATTACTGCTATGAACTCGTATTTTATGAATCTATGGATTCTTCAATCGCATGTGAGAAAAACAAAACGTATTTTGAAGTTACTTATTTACCAACGTTTTCTTTCATGCTCTATTATCTTTACCATTCACTTGTTTTTAGTTCTTTTTATGGAAAACTTGTGTGCGTGATTAGACATGACTATAAATTTATACGAAGAGTACATGATTGATATTTTTCACAAATTTTTTTTGAAGATATTTTTTTTGAATGAATATTCTTGCTTATGATTTTGCGAGGGTAGGATGTCTACAAGACCATGATGATCATGCACTAAACATCAAGGATAGAGGCCTGATGATGAAGACAAAGATATTAAAACTATATATGAGAAGAAACCTTCTCGTGCAAATTGGCTTCCATCATTCAATGACATCTTGAAGAAGCATGGAAACAAACCAAGAGATTCATATCCCATAGAGATGCTGAGACTCCGATTTGATAATAAAGATGAAGGTGTCGAGATCAAGATTGAGAAGAAGACAGATTGTGGAGATGCTTATTTATCACCGTGGAATGGCATGAGGAAGAATGAGCTATTGAGATTTAGATTTTTGCCTTGATTGTGTAATCATGTAATTATGATCTAGATTGCAAGTGTGTAATCGCATTATTGTGATTGAGAATGAGATTGTGAGTGAGAGTGAGAGTGAGAGTGTGATTGAGAATGAGAATGAGATTGTAATTGTATAATCACATGATTGAGATTGTGATTGAGATTGAGATTGAGATTGAGATTGTGATTGTGATTGAGATTGGGATTGAGATCAGCTCGGGGGTGGTCGGGAGGTTGAGGCTTCATCAAGAAGCTACTTTTCCAAAGCTAATGTATTGAGAAGGAAGAAGTGCGACTGAGAGTGGTATTGATGTATCCAGAAACTATTGATGTATTTAGAATCTAACATATGAAGATTCACAAGATAAGATTTCTCAATTCATATATATACTTTTGGAGTTTATACTTTATTTGATTTGTTCTTTTGTTAATGAAACTAATTTTTGCAAATGTCTTTTGTATGTCTGAGTATTCATCTCCATTGGTCTTGAAGAGGAACGCTACAAGTGGTATTAGAGCGGAGTTGGATTCCGGGCTAAGTGCAAGTGTCGAACAAGCAGATAGAAGAGTAAAAGGAGCTGATTCAAAAGAAATGAGAGGGCTTCAATGTGCAAACTTAGCAAGCTAAGTGCTTCTTCAATTTTGTTTTTCCTTCATATGTATGGATTGTGTTTAGTTTAAATCATTTGACAATTATGATTTCAATAAACGTTTAGCACATATTCGGATAACATCCTATTTTTCCGAACTCTGAGGACAGAGTTCTTCAAAGAGGAGAAGAATGTAATATGCCCATTATAGGCATATACATACTTTGGTTCGAAAATATTGACATGGTGTTATTAGGTCTTCTCTCCAAATTGATAGGGGTAGGGCTAGAGTTAGTTGGTATGATCAGTTAAAATTCGAGGAATTACTCTCATCAAAGGACATCTAAACCACTACTAATTGCTTGAGCTAAGTTCTTGCGTTGAACAATGATAGATGTGCATTTGCGAATTTAATGCATGTGAGAGTGTGTGTTTGTGTGTGAACACAAAGTGTGTATATGTAATAAATCTGAAGGTATATGAGAATGTGTGTGCGTGCACATGTAATCTATAGTGTCTGTTTATGTAATCTACCATGTGAACCTACTTGTTGTTATGCGTTGAAGAGTGTGAAAGCATAGGACTATATGTTAAAACAAACGCATAAATAAAGGAGAACAACAATATGAAACGTAAAAATAGTAAAGCAATAAAGTTCGCTAAAATTACGACCACTCAGAGAGGGATTACGGAGAGAGAAAAAGTGAAGGCTGCTAAGACATATAACAAGACCACTGCGCATGTATTTGTCGTCCGAAGAAATTGGGTATGCGTCTCTGTTGTCTCAAAACTGTCGGAAGGCAGAGTTTTGAATGCATATGGGTTGGAATTCATCATCACTGTAAAGATCAGATAGGAACTTATGTCTTTAGAGGTATTATCTAATGGAAGCACATAGATTAGTCATTGTTGATTTTTTTAGAAGTCGAAGTAGCGCATGGATATAATCAGAGCAGAGAGCATAAATGGAGACGTGCACAGAAATCAAACGGATAATTTCAATTTGATTGAAGAAGGGAGACGCAAAGTTATCATAGAACGCTAGACTCAAAAGTTTGCTCCTGAGTTGACAAGTTGATTGACATGACCAAAGTTCACCTCGATTCCATGGGGCCTTGGATTGCAAAGCGTGTGACTGAGCTCCTTTGATTCGAGAACGAGGTTCTGATAAATTTCATCTATGGATTGCTCGGGTAAAAGATTGATGATGGAAAACAAATTTAGATATAGTTCACTAGATTCTTGGAGAAAAATATAGGGAAATTTATGAGAGAACTTTGGGTTCTTTTGACAAGCGCAACTCAACATGCGGGCAACATTCATCCCTGATTCGGCAACTTTCTTCAGGAGCTGTGAGAGGATGGAGGAAATTCTTTTGGCACACACACGAGAGGGGTCTTAAGAGAAATCAAGGGAGGTGGTCAGGGGACATCTTCGAATGACACAGAAAACGTATGCACGACTTCTATGTAAGGATGATGCTTCTATGAAAGTGGAGTGGGATCGCTCCCTCGACATGGTTTGTCACAGATTATGGAATAGATATATTGACGCAGACAATAGGTGACCATCCGATTTCAAAGACCACCGTGCGTCTATGCAGAGAGAAAGAACGGAAATAACAAATGGATTGGGGATGCAATGATATTTTATGAAGAAGCTGTGGATAGATTATGGGGATTTTGCGGATCTAGATACAAAGACATCAAGACAGGTGGTGCATGAAGGAAAAACCTGATGGAAGAAGAGAATAGCATACTTGTTCTGCAAAGTAGAAATTATACACATTTGTTTTCTACATTCAACTCATAAGGAACGACCGTTTCTATTCAAAAGTGCGCTTTTCTTGGGCATCCAAAAGTTAAGTATTCTAGAAATTTTTATTGCAATTCATGGAATCATCTTTTTATGCATTCTATTACGACGCTTTCAAGTCTGCATAATTGTGATGAACTGTTCATATATTATTCTCGCTATTTATGAAATCCTCTATTGCCTCTACAAATCTTTATGGTGCCTTCTCTTGCATCGAAAATTTAATCATCTTTCTTGCATATTATTGGCGTTAGATAAGCAGCAAAGTGCAATCCATTTTATTTGGAAAGAATTACAGACAATAGCTGGATGAATTGGATGTACACCTGAAATACGCATAAGACACATCTTTGCCTGCTAACGCATTGATTGATGTTCGTTGGTTTTATTTATGGAGTTGCATGCAAGTTCTTATAGTTTTGCTTCTTATGTTAGTACAGTTTCGTTTCACACTACTCGTACATGATTTCACCTGGGATGAGATTTAATATACTTGTTGCTCTGGCATGGATCCTTTAATCGATGATAGGTCTTCTTACAATTGTTGTTGTAATACAATTGGGACATGAAACTTAGTCAACCAATTTTGGGCTGAACTGGTTGGATATATGAGCTGCTTGGAAGTTATTAATCGGCATTGGATGGTCAGCCATGAGGATGAATCCTTCAATGTTACTGCTATGAACTCTTATTTTATGAATCTATGGATTCTTCAATCGCATGTGAGAAAAAAAAACGTATTTTGAAGTTACTTATTTACCAACGTTTTCTTTCATGCTCTATTATCTTTACCATTCACTTGTTTTTACTTCTTTTTACGGATTAGACATGATTAGACATTCACGCACACATCAACTTGTGTGCGTGATTAGACATGAATATAAATTTATACGAAGAGTACATGATTGATATTTATCACAAATTTTGTTTGAAGATATTTTTTTTTTATGAATATTCTTGCCTATGATTTTGCGAGGGTAGGGTGTCTACAAGACCATGATGATCATGCAGTAAACATCAAGGATGGAGGCCTGAAGATGAAGACAAAGATATTAAAACTATAGTTGAGAAGAAACCTTCTCGTGCAAATTGGCTTCCATCATTCAATGACATCTTGAAGAAGCATGGAAACAAACAAAGAGATTCAAATCGATAGAGATGCTGAGACTCCGATTTGATAATAAAGATGAAGGTGTTGAGATCAAGATTGAGAAGAAGACAGATTGTGGAGATGCTTATTTATCACCATGGAATGGCATGAGCAAGAATGAGCTATTGAGATTGAGATTTTTGCCTTGATTGTGTAATCATGTAATTATGATCTAGATTGCAACTGTGTAATCGCATTATTGTGATTGAGAATGAGATTATGAGTGAGAGTGAGAGTGAGAGTGTGATTGAGAATGAGAATGAGATTGTAATTGTATAATCACATGATTGAGATTGTCATTGAGATTGAGATTGAGATTGAGATTGTGATTGTGATTGAGATTGGGATTGAGATCAGCTCGGGGGTGGTTGGGAGGTCGAGGCTTCATCAAGAAGCTACTTTTCCAAAGCTAATGTATTGAGAAGGAAGAAGTGTGACTGAGAGTGGTATTGATGTATCCAGAAACTATTGATGTATTTAGAATCTGACATATGAAGATTCACAAGATAAGATTTCTCAATTCATATATATATTTTTGGAGTTTATACTTTATTTGATTTGTTCTTTTGTTAACGAAACTAATTTTTGCAAATGTCTTTTGTATGTCTGAGTATTCATCTCCATTGGACTTGAAGAGGAACGCTACATATTTCCAAAAACATATGAATGAATGCGATATACGCGATATAGAGCTTATGCTCAAACACATAGGAGCTTCTTGAAGATCTAGATCATTTTCATTCATAAATTAACATGAGAAACTATATTAAGCGGAGACTCATATAGATTAAATTCGTTGCTAAGGTCACTACCGAGCTGAAGGTGCTGGTCATGTCTCATATATCAATGCAATTCTATTGTCACATGAATTTAGTTTCAGTAGATCATCATAACTATGATGTTACTATTCTTTGCAAATTTTCTTAAGCCCAAAATAATCTTCAATCTTTAAGACAGAATATTGTTCTTTTCGTATCGAATCTGATGGTGACATTGGATAGTATTCATCTGACCTTTGTACTTTGACATCAATCAAGTATAACATATTTCCTCAATATTCGTATCCATAACTTCCACCATTTCACTAACTTCAACACATTTTGATATTGAACACCATTGGAACACCATTTCACTTACTTAAAGACATTTTGATATTGAAATCCATTGGAACAGGAGTTTAGTTAGTGATTTTATATCTTGAATTATTTTTCTGCAAGATCTATTACTCATTTGCTCAACCATTTATAAAAGTAATAAAGCCTTGTACATTATGAAGAACCATGGCTTTTCGTTCCTTCAAGATATAATAAAAATATTTCATTTTAAGATCTCTTGAAAAATTTAAGATTATATAACAGACTCTTAAGCATGCATTAGTGTTTTGAAAGCTTTTTTCCAAGAATATATTACGATATCTAAGGAAGACTTTTCTCTTTCAATAAAGCTTTCACTCATGAATCTTTTATGTGATAGGTAAATACTTTATATGGCATTAATGACTTCGAAGTTCAGGTGCAGCGTTCCGAAATTGAAGTACAGCTTTCTTTATAAAGCAAGGAATAAGGAAGTCAAACACTGAACCTCCACGCACGAAAAAAAAGGGGGAAGAAAAGAAAATGAAAAAAAAATGGAAGAAGAGCAGACTATTGTAAAAATATACCTGCAGTACGTCAGTAGTCGGCATAAAACCATAAAACGAATCTCGGAGATCGTCACAAATAATTTACGACTCTGTCGTGTCGTATGTCCAACAGGGTATGTAAGAAACGGCTACACATTATGGAAAGAAAGAAGTGGCTACACATTATGGAAAGAAGTGGCTACATATTTCGGGGACACCATATCACGATACCCTCCCATGACCTTTTCAACTATTAAATTGATTTCTAGCATTAGTGGATATGAGTATTTGTATGAAACATTCGTTCATAGATCAGCATGAATACCTCGAGTCATTCATCAAAGAAATGGTCAAAATATGAAATTGTTGAATCCAAAAAAACAAAAAGAGTTATACTCTCACGTGATTGCCTATTTTATATTAAGGAAATGCCTGTAATGAGAATGAGTGGAAAAGAGCAATCATGTGGCTTGAAAATGATTTAATGAAGGTTTTATATAAGAGCATAGCACAACGAGATTAGAAGATATGAACAATCGGTAATAGATGGATAAGTACATCTACGAGATATATACATTGTTCCTTAAGCGTCTACAAAGTTATGTAAGTTTCGAAAGGTATTTCAACAAACTAAGGATTTTAATTCAATCCAGCCTTCAAGCTACTAGATAATATTCAAGCTATTCGATGTCTAATGGAAGGTTTGAGAATTGAAGCTTGTTAAATATCTAAAAAAGATGTAAACATTCAGTATTGGATGGGACAATAGAACTGTGTTGATATATCAAACATAACCAGTACCTGCAGCTCTATAGCACCCTTAGCAACGAGATTAATCTATCAGATTTTCGGTTTAATATTGCTTCTTAATTTGATTTATGAATGAAAACGGTCTAGATATTCAAGAAGCTCCTCTCGATTGGAGCATAAGCTTTATTATTCTCATATCACATTCATTCACATGTTTTTGCAAATAAAAAAAGAAAATTAGTGAATTTAAATGTTATTTTGTTGGAAACGTAGATCCTTTTAACACTAGAGTTATAGTTCATAATTACAAGAAAGAAACGAGAATGTCTCTTTAAAAAGGAACTACTTTCGACAACTTTTCAAAATGAAAAGAAAATTTGTTCATTAAAGAGCTCGGATGTTGCACGTTAAAGTTTGAGAAAGAGTTCTCTTGGAGTCGACCTCTAAGCTTATACCTTGTCAAAACTACCCATGGAAGGTCCCGATTGAGATAGAAGGACCGTCAATTACATAATGGTACTCCAATTATTCGCAAAGAATATGAACTCGGAACCATTGAAGGAAGTCTCACATATTTTATAATTCATTAGTATTAGACTCCTACAATAGACCTTTAACTTGTTCATTAGAAATTAGAAGACTATTGTTCATTAGACTATTGTTCTCTGATTCCTTGTGAGCTTCATGGCCCTTGTCTGCAACTCCTTCCTCTATTTCATTGATTTCCATCGTGCAGCACTCTGTACTTTCCATCATCCAATTCGATAATGTATCTTCTTCTTGGGGTAAAGAAGGTATTACCTGAGTGTCTAGAGTATACCAAGTAGTTTTCCTTGAGTCGAATCGTTCTTCCAAATGTAGTTGTAGTTGGCTATTGGTGTTTGTTGAAATCCACAATTTGTTTTTTCCCAAATCTTGCAAAGCTTTTGCTTGCCTTAGCCAAGGCCGCCCGAGGAGTAATGGGTAAGAAGTCTCCTATGGAAGTGCAATAACAAAAAAATCTAGAACAAAGTGACAACCCTGTACTATCATCAGTACCTTTTTGATAATGCCAACTGGCGTAACTCGATGTTGATCTACTAGGGTAATTGTGAATGGTGCCATCTTAATGGGGTTCAAATTCAATTTCCTCATTGTGAAATCTAGCATCAAATTAATGCGAGAGCCTCCATCTATGATCACACCTCTGAGAGCTTCATCCTTTATAAATACAGATAACCTTGAGCTTTGGTAGTTTGCCAAGGGTGCAGGGGGAAAATCAACCATGAACTCATGTATACTATGTGGTTGACTCAGGTGAGCAGAGTGTATAATTTTTAATAAGTGGCTCCTTATTTTTGAATCCATCTTTATGAGTTCATATAGACTAACCTTATGATGAATACCTTTCAAGATCTGCTGAATGTTACCATATGTGTATCTTCTTGCAGACTTGTTCGTCGGTCCTTTAGTGAAGTAGCCATACTTTCATAAGCTCCTTCAATATTTTCTTGGTCCTTCCACCCAACCTTCTTTTCCTCCTCTTTATCCTGGAGTCCTTCTTGGTCCTCTCCACGGGTTGCTCCCGCTTGTCTAGCTCTAGTAGTCATGGGCATTGAAGAAGATGAAACAACATAAGACTGAGTGGTCATACCTTCCACTTGGGGAGAGACTACAATCATGGGAATGGGAGCGGGGCAGCTCTTTGGGCAATCTTTGGTATAGTGATCCCTGGCCTCTAGACAATGTTGAAAGGAGGTGCATCTTCTGGAAGGGAACACATATTTTGCACACCACAGCGATAACACATCAATGGCCTAATATATCTAGGCTTCATTGTATGGTTCTTCTCTCTATTAGCTGCATTTGAAGTACTAGCATAATATGAATCCAAAGCTTGAGGGTTTAGGACAAAATGGCCGTCCTTTCCACAAAATGGACAGCTTACCCTATTAGGACAATTAGCATTGGAATGTCCACTGTTGTTACATATTGTACACCAAATCTGCCTTCATATATCCTGAGTGGTCCGCAAATCTTCTGACTCGCTACGAAGTTAGGCTACTTCATCAGAGGAGTGTTGGCTATGGGGGGAGGGACGACAAAGGGTGGGGGAGAGAGAGAGAGAGGGGGGGGGGAAGAGAGAGAGAGAGAGAGAGAGAGAGAGAGAGAGAGAGAGAGAGGGAGACAGAGAGAGAGAGAGAGAATGAGAGAGAGAGAGCTACAGAGAGAGAGAGAGAAAGAAAGAGAGAGAGAGAGAGAGAGAGAGAGATGGATGGTGGAGGAGTATGAGCTATGAGCAGAGGGATGGTACAATACAAAGAGAGAGAGAGAAAGAGCAAGAGAGAGAGCGAGAAAGAGAGAGAGAGGGAGAGAGAGAGTATTTCCTTCCCCCTTTTTTTTGTGCGTGGAGGTTCAGTGTTTAACTTCCTTATTCCTTGCTTTATAAAGAAAGCTGCACTTCAATTTTGGAACGCTGCACCTGAAATTCGAAGTCATTAATGCCATATAAAATATTTACCTATCACATAAAAGATTCATGAGTGATGTACTGATGATGTGTCTCGTATTCACGGCTTCGGTCTTATCTTTATTACGGATTGCCGACGGAGATGAATAGAAAGTTGTACGAAGATGAACGACAGTGTAGAGGTGCCGAAGACCTGCTGTTGATTCATGGAAGAATTGGAGAGTTTACAGACGTCGTTCCTACATGGTCTGTTAGTATCTACAACATGTGTATGAATCGGCGTTGCACAGCTCAGCACGTGCACGTATCCTGCGGGGAATTCGCCACAACAACACTCATACATTCAGAAGGCTCGCGCCAGGAGATTGTTTAGTGAAGGATGGTCGTGCACTTGCCCTGGGGCAGTCACTGTCCTTTACATACGTAAACGGCGCACCTTAGGACCTTTCTATTTCTTCTGTCAACAATGTTTGCCAATGATGGCGTTCACGAATCATTCCATGTATCAGAGCGAACAAAGGAACTTTTGCATTATGTTCATTCTTCTCTCTCTCTGTCTCATTGCATTTCTTAAGACACTTCTCCTTTATTTGGAAAATCAGAAAAAGAAGGTGGAGTCAAGCAATCAATACCATACATAGCCGCAAACGGAGTCGTTCTTATAGCCTCTTGTTTTTATAAAACCTAAGACAAGTATAGGATTATTTAAGATACATATGGGGTACATATTTGAAATAAATTTTGACATCTTTTTTGAACTTGGGGATCTGAAGGCTATCCTCTGACTCTTTCATAACAAAGAGAGACTTTCATAGATACACGGCCAAACATAGAGTACGTGGAAGAAAAATTGATACCTAAATAAAAATGTAAACATTTTCGGGACTCATAAGAGAAGTATTTGACAGTAGCGACTTCAGCTTTATAAAACATATGAAACTAACCAAACATAACTTCATCGTAAGTTTCTGCGGCAATTTCGAAAAACATTTGGTGTGTATGTGAATGTCGCTTTGCCCCATACTTATTCTTAAATTACAATGGTCACTTTCGAGGAAAGTGATTCAGAAACAAGTAGTGTCGAAGTATGAACTTTGTGACGATGCATCTATAAGGATGCATTGCACTTGTACATTCGAGTTTCTTATTTGTAGTTCTGTGAGTATTCTCTATTATAAAGAACTTCTATATGAGAAAACAACACTCACATTCAATAGTTTTCTTTGCGCAATGCTTATGAGTAGAAGATGTGTCAAAGACACAGACGATATGATTAAATAATTAGGATTCTTCTAATGATTAATCGTTTACTTGCAGAATTACGTTTAAAGATTTCCTCAAGGAGCCCCATCCCACTGGGCGTGTGGCAATTTTCACCTATAGGTGTTGAAATTGTGTGTGGGTTATAGGTAATACATTTTCCACTTTACTCTTGGAGAAGGTCTCACGATAAGACTAGACCATTAATAAGGTTCTAACTAGAGCAACGCATTAGTCATCTATTCTTGACACTTATAATAATCAAAATGCATAATAAGCATAAAAATGAGGCATAGAAACTCTTAATACCAAGGGACATATAGGAAACAACTATAAAAATTACTCTAAAGAATAGATCAAAACAGATATGATCCTATTTACATACGCCTACAACTAGCTCCTTCCAATACCAACTCTAATCCTACCCTTTAGAAAAGCACCTCTTCCCGGGACTCCCTTGTTGTCTTGGAGGAGATAAGAACAAACATCTGCTAAGGGAGAGCACAAATGTTAGAAACTACAATTATCAAGGACATAAACTGTATGAGAATTTTCTCTTCACTCCGTTTTCTTTCCTCCATTTTTTGGCATGAAGTAGACATCAGCTTTACATAGCCTAATGTGGCCAGATATTCTGGAAAGGTGAATATATAAGTTTCTTTAACGAGTAGATGGGAGTGGGGATCACTAGTAAATGGCCTAGGGGAGCAATGGTGGATAGCTGTACAAGGTCAACCAAGTTGGCATTGTGAGGCGTTGCTAGTCAAGCATGCATTTCACTATCGAAATACCAAGCACAAAGTGGTGAATAAGTCGTTATCGAATCATTCGATGTATCAAAGTGAATAAAAGAACTTGCGCATTATGTTCATTCCTCTCTTTCTCTCTCAATGTGTTCCATTTTAGAGGATACATACCTTATTGCAAATATTTCTTACCCTATTAGTTGCATGCAAAGTTGTATTAAAGTGTTCTCGGTGAGCGTGAGTAATGCGTGGACCTCGATCATTCTTGCGAAGTCGGGAGGTCCATCAACTCACTTCTGTCAAGAAAGGGAGGTAAGTGGACTCCTGGAGTAGTTGACCTCCGTTCTCGATCACATATGAGGAATAGAACCAACAGCAAACAAGCGAGAAAGAGCCAATAAAAGAATTTTTATATATTTTGGTACATATTTCAGAAGATTGACACACACTCACACACACAGACACACACACACAGACACACACACACACACACACATATATATATATATATATATATATATATATATATATATATATATATATATATATATATATATATATATATATATGTGTGTGTTTGTGTGTGTGTGTGTATATATGTGTGTGATCTTCACAAACCCTAGAATGTTTTATTTGCTGTAAAAGTGAAACCTTACTAACAACTACTTTTGAATGACTATCAGCACAGGAGAAATGCAATTGAAGTGAAGCAACATAATCAAATTTAGCTTGAATGTACAAGAATAAATAGGAAAGATATTTTATCTGTATCATAGAGCATTCAAACAATCACTCGTACAGATTATGTCCAACCTTTATTACGGAAAAAAAAAAGATTTTCATACTGAATAAGATTACTGTTATTGTGAAATCGCGATCTCGAAAACTACGGAAATGTGTCGCATTGAAGTCGACTTGGGTTCAATTTCTTTTCTGGATGATCTGTGGCGTTATATTTGTACATTCAGAATGATGTTTAGTACTCGAAAATTATCTGCATCCACCTCTGCAAGTTAGTCATAAGTCTTGAGTAGGATTGTCCCCAGAACGAGAAAAGCAGATGGTTGATGGGCGTACATGAACATGTGTACAAAGAGCAGCAAAAGCGTCGGAGAGAAGGATGCAACGCTATGTCCTCGATCGACAGTGCTGATCTCATGAATTTTTTGATATTATGAGCCAGCGCATGTAATCAGCACAAACATAACGATCTCGAATTTTCCATACATCCAATGCGCGCCCATCAATGAAGCTTACAAATCTCCAAATGAACACGTCAGCTATCACAGTTCGATTTGTACATCTAGAGTCATGATTCATATGCATAAATTTCATGCATCTACTTGTGAAAGATAATGCTAAGTTTTAAATAGGTTTCTGTGTAGGAAGTAGGAAAAATATTGGTACACATTAATATGTGTATAAGAAAGAATACATGCATATTGGAAGGACAAGGTGGAGAGCCTTATTATCAAAGTTGATTACTAGTACTAGAACAAGATGCAAAAGGTATTAAGATTGATAGTTTACGTTCTTGTGTTCTCTTCAAAGACCCATGTGTTATGCTTCGCACTTAGATATGGTATCTACATTAGTCTAGGATCTGATATTACATAAGGAGCGAAAACCATCTAACTAGTCTCCTAATGGCAAAAGCTTTATGGAAAGGAATATAAGAGTCCCTAATGGTCTACCAAAGCCTTAAATTTGTTACAAAATAAATAGTGCTCCAACTTTCTCAATAGATAAATCATTCCAATACCCTTGTGCTCCTTGATGTACTATGCTTCACATTGTTCAATTGTTGTCTTGTGTATGCTAAGGAGACATCCAATTTTTCTCATAAGCTAGTTGGGCAAGTACACATCCTAGAATGTAGGTGGAAGCATCCATGCAAATGTGGATGAGCTTATTCTAAAGGGGGACTTTAACTATTGGGATTGACATCAATGTCTTTTTGACCTCGTCAAATGAGAACCTGTATTATTCGTTCAACTGAAACTAGTTTATGAAGCCATATAGAAGTTTAACAATAATTCTGTACATGTGAATAAATCTTGTATAATAGCATATGAAACCTTAGAAACTTTGGCCATGTTTGGCCTTGGAAATTCGACAATTACTTTGGTCTTCTCCTCATAGATGGAAACAACATGTTCTAGAATGAAGTGTCCAAGGATTGTTCCTCTGTATTCCATGAAAACACTCTTTTATAGGTTCATATAGACTTAATTGAGAAAAAAACTTATAGACATTTACATTAGATTACCTATATGTCGACCTCATACCTAGGAGTTGTTAGGAAAGATAGAAGGACACCTCAAGAAATGAGTTGGTACCTTCCCTATTTTACTTTGAAGTTGTGTTGTAGGCCCTTTTTGCTTTCCAATGACACTAAATAAGTGCCTATGTGCTTTGGAGATGATGCTTTAAAGAATTTGATCAAAATAGATAAGTTTGCAACTAGCTAGTGATAAAAAAATTGTTATTTTTTGTATTGACACATGCTAAATGTTTTGCTCAGTACTCACAGTATAGTAGCAATTAGATACATTCCTTCTGAGGGTATCTAATTAGCTTAGAGATCTAATGATTCCAAGTGGAATCACTTAAAATGAAAGACTATACTCTGACCAATTTCTTTAGCAACTAGAAGCTTACCCCTGACATTTTAGGAACTTTGTAGAGCATGACCAATGACCACTTAAAGACAATTTTTGCCCAATTGGCTGAATGAAACTTATTCAAACTTTGAAAGCTTGTAGTAGACTTTAAGCTGGTTCTAACAAGCTATCGGTCTTTAACAATCATTGACAAATGAACGTGATATGAGGATTCCAAGTATACTATTCAAAGTGAACATGGCAGAGATGAAGATAGATGTAATCAAGAATGTAATGTATTATGTAAGAATGTTATACATGATCATTGGCATGAATATGATGCCTAATAATGGTGATAGGGGTAGGTTATAGTGTAAGCCTCTCAACTACATCAAAGGATCAATATGCTCAGTAATGGGGGCACAATGGCCACACATTTACAAGTCTCTTTTATAGAGAGATTATTCAACTTTTAATTCGAAATTCAAATGGATGCTCTACCTAAAAGTACTCCTCTAAGTTAGGAGTGCCTTGAACAACAATATTTGTAGCTTTTAGATCTCCAACCTCCATGAGATATGTGGACTTACAATATTCCTTCAAGTCAAAAGACATTTATAAAAAAGCTCATGGTAAAAGCTCATAAGTAATGTTTCATATGATCCTTCCATTGTTTGCACAAAAAACTCCTTCAATGCTTATCCAAGTGTGAAGGCTTGGCTTTTACACCAACAGCTCCCCCTCAAGCCAAACATCTTGGCTTGTCTTCTTTATTAATTCTCTTGAATGTCTTGCAATTCAATCATAGCATTACACCTGCAAAGTTTAGTACCATCAAGTGCTTTGGTCAATAAATATGCACATTGCATATTAAATGACACATATGCTAGTTGAATTTCCTTGCTCAATAGCTTCTCTCTCACATAATGATGTTGAGCTTTTATATGCTTGGTTCTTGCATCATAGAAAGGATTTGCTGCAAGATATAAAGAACTAGTATTGTCTCCAAAGATCATTGGTGGTGAATATAGCAATGAGATCCATATGGCTTCTTGTGTAGTGTTGGCGAATCCCATGTATTCAGCCTCTGTTGAAGATAAAGCAACAATAGGTTGCTTCTTAGAAGACCATGAAATGGGATTATCAACTGCAAAAGAGAGATAACCTGAGGTACTCCTTCTGTCATCCTCACAACCTACCCAATCTGCATCTGAGTATAGCTTGATGTCCAAATCTGAAGTATATGGAAAGTATAAAGCTTGATTTTGAGTACCCTTGAGATACTTCAAAATGCTCCTGGCACCTTCCAATTGAGGTGCTCTAGGTTTGTGCATGAATTGACTAAAGACACTTACTCCATAAGCAATATCAATCCTTATCAGTGTAGCGTAGTTTAGGCTTCCTACTATGCTTTGATATCCTGCAATGTCTTCAAGTAAATCACCTTTATGAAGGATAGTTGGATAATTTTATCCAAATGGGAGGTCATTTCACAAGACTTACATGATTTTTCAAACTCAGAATGGGATGGTTGATATCAAACTTTTTTGTCCATGAGTGGTTTTTGTTGATGCTTGGTAACTCATTCTTATCACGGTGAGCAAGAAGTAGCCTGCTATGCCCATCTATAGTTGTGAGGCTCCGTATAGGGTAGCATTCATGAAGACTCTTGAGTTCGCGTGGCTTGGATGCCTTTTGGCTGATTTGGGGTGTTCCTTAGTCTTCCAAGACCACCATCTTCGTAGATATGTAGAGCACATTGCCACTTGTAAAAAGGCTTTCCTAATATGATTGCACAAAGCACATTTAAGCACATTAACATTACATTAGGGAAAGGCCAAGGAATTTTTTCCCTATTTAGGAGGTTTTTTGCCCTAGCTTGTATATATGCCTATCAATCCAACATGTTATTTAAATTGACTTGGAATTAGATTCTGTATTTTGTTGTGTTCCAAACTTTGTCTTCTTCTTTGTTTTGTTCATCTCGTTTTGCAGACCACCAACTCCAACAATAGCATCAATTTCCAAAATAGTTCATAGATAAGAAAACAACGATGGTATATATGAGCTAGTTTTATGCCTTAACCTAATAAAAAATGTGTACAAAATTATAATTATGATAAAAAAATACAAGAATCTATTGCATTCACAAGAATGAAAATGGGGAGACCATGATTTTTTTAAAGAATCAACACTAACTAAGATCATAGTAAATTTTTCAATAATACTAAATAGCATGATACCATTAATCAATAAACCTTAATGTTTCTATCCTTTAAGGAAAACTATTAAGGAGACCTTTTATGTATGGTTCTTTTCAAATAAAACAAGAAACTCCATTAGAACATAAGGGATGTCATGAGAGCCAAATCTAGTTCTCGTTTATAATGAAAATGGTGGTAGCAATGAAAATACATATTTTTCACCCATTTCGTACCTCTATTTAATTTTCTAGCTACCACCACAATCTCATTGAGGAGGGGTCTTGCTTCCTATGCAATTTCTTAGAACTGTTTCAAATACTTCGCAAACATCAATGTTTTGAATGTAGTGGACAAGCTCATAAGGAACCCATTTCTCATCATATGACACGATGGTGATAGAGAAATTAAAAATATGAACATCCATATATTGAATTAGCTCTTCAAAGGCATCTTAGCTAATCTACATTGTACCATGGAAATCAAGAAGCTTCCAAACAAAATCATAGAGGGCTTCTTGAGGTTTAAAATGAAGGTCCTCCAAATGGCATAAATCACTCTCATGGGGTGTTGGGAGTCACTTAAGCGGAAGCCATAGGGCTTGCAAGTACATGATCGAGTCGTGGAACACTCTTTTCTTAGTTGCCAAAGTAGAAAATGACTAGGTATGACTTTTATTTATAAATTCTATAGGATCTCTAATTGAAGAGTCCAAGACCTTAACATAAGTACTGACTTCTTTGAAAATTCAATTAGAAGTACGATTTCTCAGCAATGAAGAACAAAAAAGAATTTTAGGAAGAAGAAATCTATAATTGAAATTACAAGAAAGGAAAAAAACCATCAAAAGTTTCTCACAAACAAAATTTAAAATTTACCACTACAAGTAGAATGTGGATAGGAAGTTTTTGAGGTAAATGTGAAATATTTTGAATTCAAATCTAGTTTGTACACAATGATTAATTGTCTTAACATCATTAATGATAAAAAATTCACAAAAGGTCTATGACAATGAAATTTAAATCCCATTCATGCTCCAATGTGTGAGGACCTTGCATGTGTCTTCCAATATCTTTCCAATCTACAAACACTTCATTGTAGATAAGAACATCATGAAATCCATTAATAACAATGATAGAACTATATATATATATATATATATATATATATATATATATATATATATATATATATATATATGTGTGTGTGTGTGTGTGTGTGTGTGTGTGTGTGTGTTTGTATGTTTGAGTAGCAATTTACTTCTTATTTTGCTCATCATAGGAAGACTTGAATAATGGTGTGTGTAAGTCTTCTCCCGTTTGTATGCCCTTGCACACTAGATAGGGATAATCTATTATGCTCTAGTGTGGACATGTGGCCATTATACATACTCATCCACATTGCTCCTTAGGTACCTTCGGATATCCCATGAGGTAGGAACTTTGGCTATGCTTAACACTTGTCCTACACACACATGTAAAGATCTCTTTAAATCCATGTCTAGCAATCCCTCTGCCTTGTAAAGATCATTTTCCTCAATGATCAGTGAGGAAAGGTACTCGTGAACAAGAGATTCTGACCAAGTAGAGTCTTTAGCAGTAATCCTCTCTAGGCTACTAGATAGTCCTAGATGACAAAGTTTCTTAACCGTTTTTGTCTCCTATTTAGTATCTTGTTTCGAGAGTAGTTTGTGTTGTCACTTTCTTGCAAAAAATTAATATGCTCTATAAGGTTATGCTGCTTAGAAATATACTTTCCATGTTTATTTACATGAAATTTTGTATGGACTTTGCAATCTATAGGAAGCTTTAATTGGTATGCACCATCATTAAGCGTCTTTATTATCTTCCAAGGGCCACAAAACCTTGATGAAATCTAAGTGCACTTGCTTGTGGATAGTGGAGTTGTTCTAGCTTGTACTTGAACAAAAAACTATATCCTTTTCTTCAAAGTCACTACATGATCTCTTCGTGTTTGTATATTCTTTTGCCCTATCAATTGCTTGCAGTATCTTGGATTTAACTATCCTAAATTTCCTTGGAGACCTCCTAGGGACTTGAAAGAACTAGGAGATATCTTTGGAATTCCTATGTTAATGGGATCTATAGGATTCATGCCATAATTCATGTCAATAGCTAACATTACAGTCACTATATGAGGTCTATTACTATAGGAAAACTTTACTAAAGGCAAGTAACCATCCAAATATTTCTCCCTTTTAGACACATATTGTAACATACCATCATGCGAGTATACATAACTTATGTTTTGAAAGTTAATCCTCTATTGACGTCATCTAATAAACATTAGTAGCTCATTGCACGCTTTTGTCTGTGATCACTTTCTACATATATCTGGAGTAATGTTGCTTGGAGTTCAGATAAAGAATAACTATATAAAAGCAAAGAAAAACATTAAGTACTTCTTTTCTTCAAAGGGATTATATTAGTAACATGTTATCATGGTGTGGTGATGACTTGATGATAGAAAAGGTTGTGTGCATTCATGTGAGGTATATGAGTTTCTGGGGATGTGCGCATGTATGCATCCATATCCGCATAACTCATGTGATTTCTTGTATGGGTGTGAACAAAAGCGTGAAGTTGCAGTGTGAAACTAAAATCATATGAGAGCGTGTAACGCTGTGTTTCATAATCCATGAAGTCTGCAATGTTGGCAATCCGTGCATATGGCTCTGCTTATTATGAGGTATGATTGTGTATATTACGACTATTATATGTGTGTGTGTGTGTCTGATAGAAAGATGCTAGACATTCATTATGCGATTCGAGACTAATGCATCTGATGTGAGATTGTGATATAACTGAAGTTCGTATTTCTGGGTGCGAGGAAAGGTGCGACAACAAAGAAGTACATAACTTCTCTCTCTTTGATCATGGATTTATGTTCTATATTGAGATTCTTCTTATTATCTGCTTGAACATGTGGCATGCACTTCGATAACCACTTCGAATACTTTGAAATCCATGCTTCTTTCTGTATGTTTGACACCGGTTCGTGTTATAAGTAGTGGTGTTCATGTCTGAATGCTTTTCTTTGTTGAGCAACGATCGCACATTATTTTCGGTACTATTTCTACGTACGTTCTTCTCTTTGAATATCTAGATTGATCCTATGTCTGGATAGCTTCTATGAATTCATCATTATTGTCTCTACTAGAGAGTATTTGTTGGCATGCATCGCACAAATTCTTTCTCCTCAGCTGATGGTTATTCATGAATGCTTCATCAATACATGTTTATGTGGCTTGTGACATATAACACTACTGTCCCAAGTTATGTAGAGAGTCTAATTGACTTTAGAAATTCAATACAACATGCTGTTATCGATGAAACCGGTTCGTTTGGAAAACATCACAAGTATTGAAATCAATAAGCAATCAGGAAAGAAGAGTTGGTGATCTATCTATGCAGAAGAATGAACTTTTTATACACATGAGTAAATGTTTGTTTATAGAAATGTGCTTGAATAGCAGATATTATGCGAATTGATGTGCGTGGAGTTTTCCATTTCAAACATATCATATAACAGAAATTATACAAATACGATGTCTTGTGGAATAGTCAAACATGTGAAGGGAATTGTATATAAAAGACGCACCAAAGCTCACAAATAACATGCATGACATAGATATGGATATGCATCTATCTTGTGCAAGAGTTGATATCTACCGAAACGAGCATGATTCTACTTATTCTCAACCTTCATCACCAACCTGGTCTACATTTTTATGTATAAATTTGGACTAAAGTTGATGTATGGGTAGTTTAGGAATAATTTATTTATCACAAATATTTAAGATGTTAAAGAAGCGTGCATGTGAATTGATAAGTTAGCATTTGTTTGATGCACTTAAGAATTATGTTCTTTGAAAGAGATTCCTATTGAAAATAGTGATGCTCATAATTTGGTCAATCTGTACGAAGATAATGATTTTAATTAAGATATTGCTCATGATCTTGCCAAGTTGAGATGTTTTGCAGATAATGATGATGGCTTGAACTTTGGAGAATGAAGTTAGATGATATAGAAGATGGCGAGATAAAGATTGAGAAGAAGTGATCCTGCAGGAATCTTTTACCGTCATTTAACGGTAGCAACAAGAATGATCCATAAGATTGAGATTGAGATTGCGATTGTGATTGCGATTGTGATTGAGATTGAGATTGAGATTGTGATTGAGATTGTGATTGAGATTGTGAGTGAGAGTGTGATTGAGAGTGCGAGTGTGAATGAGATTGTGATAGCTCGGGGGTGGTTGAGAGGTCGAGGCTTCGTCTAGAAGCTATTTCCAAAGCTATTGTATTGCAAAGGCTGAAGCTTCAACTTGAAGCAATGTAATTGGAATCTGACATCTTGAGATTCACAAGATAAGATCTCTTTATTAATATATATATATTTGATTTAAATACTTTGTTTGATTTGTTCTTTTGCTAATGAGACTAATGTTGCATTTATCTTTTGACTGTCCGAATGTTCGTCTTTATGAGATCTTCATTGGAGGAATGCTAAAAGTGGTATCAAAGCGGAGTTGGATTCCGGGACAAGACGCAGGCTTTGAAGACAACAATAGAAGAGCAAGAGGAGTTGATTCAGAGACATCTTGGACAATTACATAAAGATGCGATGAAAGCAATTAGCGCATGTCCCTATCGAAGCTTTGCAAGATAAGTTCTTCATCTATTATTTTAGTTATGTCCATTGATTGTCCTTCGTATAATTTATTTAACGAATATCATCTCAATAAAAGTTAGCACTGATAGCATCCATTATCCATTTTTTCCCAACTATGAGGAAAGAGTTCTTCAAAGAGGGGAAGAATGTAACATACCATCATGCGAGTATACATAACTTATGTTTCGAAAGTTAATCGTCTATTGACGTCATCTAATAAACATTAGTAGCTCATTTCACGCTTTTGTCTGTGATCACTTTCTACATATATCTGGAGTAATGTTGCTTGGAGTTAAGATAAAGAATAACTATTTAAAAGCAAAGAAAAACATTGTGTACTTCTTTTCTTCAAAGGGATTATATTAGTAACATTTTATCATGTTGTGGTGATGACTTGATGATAGAAAAGGTTGTGTGCATTCATGTGAGGTATGTTGATATATTTAGGTAGTGATGTGTGTGAACACTCTAGGACCGCGGGGGCACTTTTTTCCCTCTTTAGGAGTTTTTTTCCCCCGGCTTGTATATACGCCTATTGCCCTAATGGGCTACTTATCTTTGTACATTCTCTAATAATACATTCAGTATTGTGTGTTTGTGCTCCAAGCTTCTTCTTCCTCCTTATGCTATTCGCGTGCTTCCGCAGACGTCTATCTCCAACAATTGGTATCAGAGCAGGTCGTCGCTTCTTCTAGGGCGCCGTCGACACTCCTCCGTTTGCAGTCTCAGATTCGCACAAAATTTGGTGAGCATACTGAAGGTGTTTCCGAGATCAAAACAGCTTTGTTGTGTGGTGCCGAAATCGCGATCTGAGCTCGTTTCGGCCTCCTAACGCACTATCGTAGCGCTTGTGCAGGCTATTTCGTCCTTTTGTGCCAAAGGTATATACCAGTTTCTGTTCGCCAGTTTAAGCGTCTCAAAGTCTGCTACAGGTCTAACAGAACTCGTCTGGGCAGTTCCATTCAACTTTTTGAGATACAGTCAATTTTTTGCATCAAGGTATTTAGTCACCGGTCATCGCTGAAAGCAGTGATGTATTCCGTATGTTGGCTGTTGAGGATAAGTTGGATGGTACCAACTACCCATTATGGGCTTATATGATGCGACATGTACTGGTTGCAAAAGGATTGTGGAACATTGTGAGGGTGTTGAAAGACGTCCTGTTACACCTGTAACGACAGGTACTACAAATACAGGTGTTGGAGCTGATGAAGATGGTGTCGAAGATGATATTCTGCAGATTCCTGTTCGTGTTGCTATTTCTGTTGCACCTACTGCAGAGCAGATTTGTTGGGATGGCAGAGATGCCCAGGCACATGCATTGATAGCTTTGTCTGTCAAACGTGCCATTATTCCTTACATTCGCTCTTGCAGAACAACAAAGGATGCTTGGGATACACTTACCACTTTGTACCAGGCTAGGAATGAGGCTCGTGTTGCTTACCTCCGAAAACAGTTGGAGAGTGAGCACATGAATGAAGGTGATTCTATGGACAGTTTTCTTACAAAGATCAAAGACCTGAAGGAACAATTGATTTCTGCTGATGAGGTTGTTGGGGATGTAAGGGTCATGTGACCTTACCCCCATATTCATATATATACATCAGTTATAGAGCATTGCCTCGAAGAGAGATCATTATGTGGGTTTCGAGGCTCCCACGCATATCCGCGCGTCGTTCCTCTCTTCTCTCTCCCTCCATCTCCTCCTTCCTCCTCTTCTTCTGCACTCCAAACCCCTTCATTGGTATCAGAGCATGTTGAAGGCTGGTGTGCAAGAAGCTTCAATGGAAGCTTAGGTGAGAAGAGGTAGAAGTGCAGGTCGGCATCTCTTGACAACTGTTCAGTATTTCGGTCATAACTCGAGCTAGGAAGCTCGGATTGACGCGTTTTAAAGTTCTGTGTGTAGCTAACACAGAGAGCTACAACTTCACAGAAGGGCGCAAAACCTGGTTCGGACTTCTGAAGTGCCGAAAATTCGAAAAACGCAGAGAATTGTAGAAGGCGAATCTACATTGAGTAGGACAGCAGGTCGGTTTTTTTGTCATAACTTGAGTTCTACAGCTCGGAATGCGATGATTCAACTTGCTGCTTGTAGCTTGGAAAGATAGCTACAACGTTGTAGAAGAACTCAGATCCAAATTCTGAGTTTTAGGTTACCGAAATTGCAGAATACAGAGCAGTACTGTTGCAAGTGAAAGTGAAATTGACAGCAGGTGCTTATTTTGAGCATATCTTGAGCTACGCACCTCCGATTGAAGTGTTCTTTATGTCGTTACGTAGCCAAGAAGCAGATCTTCAAGTTTGCTGAAGACCAAAAGTTCAGATTCAGAGGTTATCACCTCTGAAACAGCAAAACACAGAGCAGTACAGTTTTGCCCAAACAACCCTAATTGCACTTGGAGGTTGAATTTGCTTTGGAACTTCTTCGAGAGAGAATTTATGGTGTGCAAGCTCTTATTTTCAGAGCTTCAAGACATTGTACATGTATGATCATTGTGGTAGCTCCTCCATATGAGAGTAGAGCATGATCTTGTCACGGGTTTGGCATGTAAGATGACATTGTGGTATACTCTTTTTGAGGTTTATGTCATCATGAGTTTGATCATGGATGTATAGTGGCATTGTGGTTTACATCTTGCTTATGCCACTTGGTTATGGATTTACTTGCCGGTTGCACATACTTTTATGAGAGTTGATTTTGGATCTTGTTTGGTACTTGTATCTTTTGTTTTCTTTGCAGGTACGTGATCCAGATTGGAGCCTCAGTTACACGTTCGTTTGTCACCGTTATTAGCATTTGGTCATTGATTGATATATATTTGCCAGTGTGATTCTTGGCATATGTGGATGGTGATTCCCACATGGTTATTTTGGTTCTAGAGTCCATTTTACAGAGGAGATGCTGCCGAAATTTCATCGGCTTTTATGCTAGAAAGGAGCTCTTGTGGATCTTGAAGCTTTTGTGATAGCTTTGGATCATTGACTATCTCCATTCACTTGGACTTGGTCACAGGTTGTTTGTGACAGGTTGGACCATCTTGCAGGATTTATTCTTGAGTGGGAGTTGTATTGCCATTGTATTGGCGTGTATTGCCATTAGTTTTTTGGCACATGTAGTTGCCATTATCTTCTTGATTTATATCAGTGACAGGTGGTGACAGATTATTCATTGTTCTTTGCTGATTGGTTATCTTGTTTGATTGCTCAGTTTTCAGGGGATACTCTGTCGAATTTTTCCCAGGATCTTTCATATCTATTTGGTCACTTTGGAAACTTGGTGAGCAAGCTTATGCTCATGGTTTTATGTGCATGCTAGATGCATGGTTATGTGACAGGTGGTTCACATGGTTTTCTTCTCCACAGAGATATATGTGATGTGAGTTATGCATATGGATATGCAGGTGTGATCCTATTGAGGATAGAGTATTATTTCTAGTCTCTTGTTACATTGCTAGTCTATTGGATTGCTAGCATGGTGTCTTCTCGATTTGATGGCACTGACTTTCCGAGATGGAAAGCTCAGATGTGGCATACATTGGTTCGTGCAGGGTTACACATGTATGTGCATAGAGATGCACAGAGGCCTCATGATATGCCCGACCACGTATGGATGGATATGGATGCATTGGCCAGCTCCACTATCCGGTTACAGCTTGTGGATTCTATATATGAGTCTGTTATGTATGAGGAGACGAGTAGTGCATTATGGCAGAGACTACATGACATGTATGCGAGTCCATTGACTCATGTGAGACATAGATCACATCGACGACTTCGATGTTGGCACTGTGGTCATGAGGGCCATATTCGACGATGTTGCTTCAGGCGGATGCGACGACGACGTCAGAGATATGCACGTGATGCAGATCAGGTAGTGGTTTCAGGAGATTCTATGGCAGTTGATTATGCTAGTGATGGAGATATTACTTTCTCCTATGGTTCATCTCATGATTCCTCTTGCTCATTAGATAGCACACATATGGCTTGGTTGCTTGATGCATTAGCCAGTTTTCATGTTACTCCACATCGTGAGTGGTTTTGTCGATTCTCAAGTGAGAGTCGTGGATGTGTGCACATGCCTGATGGTACGACATATGACATTGAGGGTGTAGGAGATGTATACCTTATGCTACCTAGTGGAGCATCACTTATACTCAGACATGTACGCTATGTGCCTTCATTCCCTATGAGCTTGATTTCATTTAGCCAGTTACAGGAGAGCAGATGTTATGCATTCCTTGGTGAGCATCATTTTCAGTTGCGGTTGGGACAGCTTATGCTTATCAGAGGTGCCAGGGTTGGGCACAGGTATCCACTGCAGGTACTTCATGTGAGAGATAGTCTCGTCTCAGTGGGAGTTCAGTCTTATGTGCGATGTGAGACTCGTCATGTCTCATTTTGTCTACCTACAGATAGGTCTATTGACATTCATGATGCACATGTATGGCAGGATTCAGATGCTCAGATAGATGCATATGTAGAGCATGTTTTGGATGTTCATGATGCTTATGGAGAGCATGATTGTTTTGATCATATGGATGCTCTTATAGAGCACACTTTGGATGATCATTTGGATGCTTTAGAGCATGATATGGATGCTCATGCAGAGCATTATGATGATACTCGGTTAGAGTGTGATCATCAGTTTGATCTTGGTGTTGATGTTGTGCAGTCAGCTCATGTGGAGCATGATGATACACTTGGTGTGGTAGAGCATGATAGCTCTCATGATACGCAGTGTATGGTAGAGCATATTAGCTCTCATGATGCACAGCTAGATACATCCTTGGTTGTGAGCATGGCTGATTTAGATGCTGAGGAGTCAGCAGTTATGCAGTCATTCTTGGATTCGCTCATGCCAGATGTTGACATAGATATGTCAGGACATGTTGGTCTTGACGATGGTGCTTTGGATGCCTTGGATAGAGGCATGGCTGGCATACTTAGGTTAGCTAGTATAGCACATGTTTCGTCAGCGTTCGGGAGTCTGATGTACGAGTTGTTATGCTCGAGACCAGATATTGCAGTTGCTATTGAAGCATTTGCACTTGGAGTTGTCAGTCGTTCGATGATTGACATAGGCATAGAGCGAGTGGGAGCTTTGCAGGAACTTCATCAGTTCTTGCATCAGTCAGATGTGAGCTCGACTCTTACTTGTATGAGTCTAGAGCAGTTTGAGGTGCATGGATACACCTTGTTCGAGGCAGTTGGTGTAGGCTGATCTGGTATGGGTAGAGATCTAGACTCTTCCTGTACATTATTGTATAGTCCTACATCATTCTTTGTATATTTTTCCACTTATGGTCACATTGATCCTTAAGTGGGAGATTGTTGGGGATGTAAGGGTCATGTGACCTTACCCCCATATTCATATATATACATCAGTTATAGAGCATTGCCTCGAAGAGAGATCATTATGTGGGTTTCAAGGCTCCCACGCATATCCGCGCGTCGTTCCTCTCTTCTCTCTCCCTCCATCTCCTCCTTCCTCCTCTTCTTCTGCACTCCAAACCCCTTCAGAGGTTATACCAGATAGCTCACTTGTGCACACCATTCTGAATGGTCTTCCTGATTCATATCAGAGTTTTGCCTCTACTCTTTGGTTGATGATGAAAGGCAATCCGAATGCCTTGTCATTTGAGGAATTAGTCTCTGTTCTGTTGCAGGAAGATTAGTCCAGGCAGAACATGTCCATTATGCGTGTTGCACATCAAGCTTTCCTGGCTAGTGAGAAGGGCAAAGGAAAATGGAGCTCTTCTACTAGTAAGTAGAAATCTGCAAATGCTGCATAATCGAAGAACCAAGATAAAGATGAGAAGAAATCAGAAAAGCAAAAATTGCTCTGCAAGTACTGTAAAGGAAATGATCATATTATAAAGAACTGTCCAAAACTGGCTGCTAAAGAGGCAAAGAAGAAAGAGGCTGGAATGGTTGTTACACAGGCCTCTACACCAAAAATAGAGTCTCCAAATCTTGTGCAGGAAGAAGAATGGGCATTTACTACTGTCTGCAGTTTTGACCCATCTTCTCATGATCAATGCATGTCTGCAGTAGACTCAGATGTTTGGTACTTTGAAAGTGGGGCGACCAAACATATTACCTCGCAGCGCAGTTTCTTCTCTTCACTCAAGCCTGTCCCTACAGGGAATACTGTCACATGCACCAATAACTCCTCTTATCTTGTTATGGGAGTTGGTAAGATCATTCTGACTACTGCTGATGGTAGTTCTTTCACTTTGTCAGATGCTTTATTTGTGCGAGGGATCAAAAAGAACCTGTTATCAGTTTCTACATTAGCCAAGATTGGCTTGGTTGTGAAATTCGTTGATGACAGGTGTACAGTCCATGATCTCTCAAATGGCGATGTGATTATTGCTTCTGGCATTTTATGTCGTGGGCTGTATAAGCTCATAGACTATGAAAGATCTGTGAATGATTCGGCATGTGCAGTTCATGATTCTCAGGCTATGTCAGATGCAAAGCTTTGGCATGCACACTTTGGTCATCTGAATTTTGCTAGTTTGTTACGCCTGCAGAAATATGAAATGGTGTCCTCTTTGCCCAAACTTGAGGCACCTGGAAAACATGTTTGTGAAGGCTGTATTTTGGGGAAAATGCAGCGTTCTTCCTTTCCAAAAGATGGTTCAGTTCGGGCTACACAGAAATTGCAGCTTGTACATAGTGATGTCTGTGGTCCTATGCAGACTCCCTCTTTTGGAAACTAGCTTTACTTCATGACTTTCATTGATGATTTTTCCAGATGCATGGGTATATCCACTCAAAGCAAAGTCGGAAGTGTTCATGTGCTTCAAACAGTTTTTGGTTTTGGCTGAAAATCTGTCAGCATGTAAAATGGGCACCCTCTGTTCTGATGGAGGGGGGGAATATATGTCTTCAGATTTTAATGCATTTCTGGATGAACGTGGGATAAAACACCAGTGTACAGTGCCGTATACACCTCAACAGAATGGAGTTGCTAAACGAAAGAACAGGTCACTCATGGAGATGGCGAGGTGCATGGTCAAAAGTCAAGCTTTACCACATAGTTTCTAGCTTAAGGCTGTCATGTGTGCAGCATATGTATTGAACAGGTGTCCCACTAAAGCGTTGCAGTCTATCACTCCATATGAGGCTTGGCATGACCGCAAGCCATCTGTTGCTCATCTGCGTGTTTTTGGTTGTTTGGCATATGCATTAGTGCCTGAACAACATTGCAGAAAATTGGATGATAAGGCCGTAAAATGTATTTTTGTTGGGTACAGTTCTGAAAGTAAAGGCTATCGTCTGTATCATCCACAGACTAAACGCATTCTGGTTAGTCGTGATGTTGTCTTTGTGGAAGATGCTATTCAGCCATTGCTTTCATGTACTAAAGAGACATCTGTTAGCTCCAAAGACATGTATGATACTTTGATGCCTCTTTTTAGAGGTGGACAGGCTAGTGCTGGTCCTAATGAGGCAACTTCTCAGCCTTTGCAGGTTTCATATGATGATGCAGATCATTCCATTTCTGATGCAGATTTACATGATGCACTTGTTGATGAGAGAGCTGATATTGAGCAGGCAAAAACTATGCCAAAATGGCTGGTGCAGACTTTGCGTGACAATAAATTAGATGCACCTTTGTCATATCGTACTCGTTCAGGCTCTCATAGTGCCTCCTTTGCATCAGATTGCCATGCTATGGCTGCATCTAGTCTCTGTGATGAGAATGAGCCTGTTTCTTTTGATGAAATACAAAATTCAGAAAATTGGATGGCTGCTATGCAATCTGAATATGATGCTATAATGAAGAATGGTACATGGTCTTTATGTGACTTGCCTCCTGGCAAGAAGGCCATTGGCACTAAGTGGGTATAGAAGCTGAAGCGTAAACCTGATGGTACAGTTGACATGTACAAGGCTAGGCTTGTTGCAAAGGGTTATGCACAGGAAAGAGGCATTGATTTTGATGAGACCTTTGCACCTACATGCCGTATGACTACTGTTCGGAGCATTTGTGCACTTGCAGCCCATCATGGTTGGAATGTACATCAATTGGACATTAAAACAGCATTTCTAAATGGTGACTTGTATGAAGAAGTGTATGTTTTTCAGCTCCGTGGCTTTGTGCAGAAAGGGCCTGAAAACCAGGTTTGCAGGTTAAAGAAGGCATTATATGGTTTAAAGCAAGCACCATGTGCTTGGTATGAGAAGATACATGCCTATCTGATTGCACATGGTTTTGAGAACAGTCCAACTGAAGGCACCTTATATGTTAAACATGCTAATGATGTGCTTCTGATCATTGTTGTCTATGTTGATGTCATGCTGCTCAGTGGTCCTATTGAGACACATATTGCTGATTTTAAGGCTGATTTGCATGCCTCATTTGAGATGTCTGATTTGGGGCATTTGCATCACTATTTGGGCATTCAGTTTATGCACGTTGATGGTGGAATGGCTTTGTGTCAAACGAAATATATTGACACATTATTGCAGCGTTTTGGCCTTGAAGACTGTAAGCCTATTGCCACTCCTATGGAGACAGGTTTACGATTGAGTCTTCATGATGCTGGAGATGCATTTGATGATGTTCTCTATCAGCAAGCTGTTGGATGCTTGATTTACTTATGCATTACTCGGCCAGATATTCAGTTTGCTGTCTCACAGATGAGCAGGTTTATGCATTGCCCAGGAGTCACGCATTGGCAAGCGGTTAAGCGCATCTTTCGCGATTGAATGGTACTCGGCTTCTTGGGTTGTTTTATCCCAAGGGGGGATCACTACCGCCAGATTTGCATGCTTTTTCTGACTCAGATTGGGCTGGTTGCTATGACACTCGTGTGTCCACCAATGGTTTTTGCTTCATGCTTCGTAGCTCATGTATATCTTGGTTGAGCAAGAAGCAGCCTATTGTGGCCACTTCCAGTTGTAAGGCTGAGTATAGGGCAGCTTTCACAGCGACTGTTGAGTGTGTGTGGCTCAGACGCCTTATGGCTGATTTGGGTGTTGGCCAGTCTTCTGCCACCACCATCTTCACTTACACTTAGAGCGCATTGGCAGTTGCGAGGAACCCTGTGTTCCATGCTCGCACTAAGCACATTGAGGTGCATTATCACTAGGTCAGGGAGAGGTTCTCTACTGCGGAGATCAGCTTCGCATATGTGCCCACACAGGAGAACATTGCAGACCTTTTCACGAAGGCTCTGCCTAGGGAGAAGTTTGAAGCTTTCCGCAAAGCTTTGGGCTTACTTCCTTTTGTGGAGTGATTTCCACATAGCTTGGCACTTCCTTATACATGAGTGCCAGCTCCTTGTTCACCGCATCACTCCTAGGGGGGATTTGTTGATATATTTAGGTAGTGATGTGTGTGAACACTCTAGGACTGCCGGGGCACTTTTTTCCCTCTTTAGGAGGTTTTTGTCCCCGGGCTTGTATATACACCTATTGCCCTAATGGGCTACTTATCTTTGTACATTCTCTAATAATACATTCAGTATTGTGTGTTTGTGCTCCAAGGTTCTTCTTCCTCCTTGTGCTGTTTGCGTGCTTCCGCAGACATCTATCTCCAACAAGGTATATGAGTTTCTGAGGATGTGCGCATGTATGCATCCATATCAGCATAACTCATGTGATTTCTTGTATGGGTGTGAACAAAAGCGTGAAGGTGCAGTGTGAAACTAAAATCATATGAGATCCACAAATAGCGACTCCATAAAAGTAGAATAAAAACGCATGCGAGTAACGTTGTGTTTCATAATCCATGAAGTCTGCAATGTTGGCGATCTGTGCATATGGCTTTGCTTATTATGAGGTATGATTGTGTATATTACGACTATTATGTGTGTGTGTGTGTGTGTGTGTCTGATAGAAAGATGCTAGAGATTCATTATGTGATTCGAGATTGATGCATCTGATGTGAGATTGTGATATAACTGAAGTTCGTATTTCTGGGTGCGAGGAAAGGTGCGACAACAAAGAAGTACATAAGTTCTCGCTCTTTGATCATGGATTTATGTTCTATATCGAGATTCTTCTTATTATCTGCTTGAACATGTGGCATGCACTTTGATAACCACTTCGAATACTTTGAAATCCATGCTTCTTTCTGTATGTTTGACACCGGTTTCTGTTATAAGTAGTGGTGTTCATGTCTGAATGCTTTTTTTTGTTGAGCAACAATCGCACATTATTTTCGGCACTATTTCTACGTACGTTCTTCTCTTTGAATATCTAGATTGATCATATGTCTGGATAGCTTCTATGAATTCATCATTATTATCTCTACTGGAGAGTATTTGTTGGCATGCATCGCACAAATTCTTTCTCCTCACCTGATGGTTATTCATGAATGCTTCATCAATACATGTTTATGTGGCTTGTGACATATAACACTACTGTCCCAAGTTATGTAGAGAATCTAATTGACTTTAGAAAGTCAATATGACATGCTGTTATCGATCAAACCGGTTCGTTTGGAAAACATCACAAGTATTGAAATCAATAAGCAATCAGGAAAGAAGAGTTGGTGATCTATCTATGCAGAAGAATGAACTTTTTATACACATGAGTACATGTTTGTTTATAGAAATGTGCTTGAATAGCAGATATTATGCGAATTGATGTGCGCGGAGTTTTCCATTTCAAACATATCATATAACAAACATTATACAAATACGATTTCTTGTGGAATAGTCAAACATGTGAAGGGAATTGTATATAAAAGACGCACCAAAGCTCACAAATAACATGCATGACATAGATATGGATATGCATCTATCTTGTGCAAGAGTTGATATCTACCGAAACGAGCATGATTCTACTTATTCTCAACCTTCATCACCAACCTGGTCTGCATTTTTATGTATAAATTTGGACTAAAGTTGATGTATGGGTAGTTGAGGAATAATTTATTTATCACAAATATTTAAGATGTTAAAGGAGCGTGCATGTGAATTGATAAGTTAGCATTTGTTTGATGCACTTAAGAATTATGTTCTTTGAAAGAGATTCCTGTTGAAAATAGTGATGCTCATAATTTGGTCAATCTGTACGAAGATAATGATTTTAATTAAGATATTGATCATGATCTTGCCAAGTTGAGATGTTTTGCAGATAATGATGATGGCTTGAACTTTGGAGAATGAAGTTAGATGATATAGAAGATGTCGAGATAAAGATTGAGAAGAAGTGATCCTGCGGGAATCTTTTACCGTCATTTAACGGTAGCAACAAGAATGATCCATGAGGTTGAGATTGAGATTGCGATTGTGATTGCGATTGTGATTGAGATTGAGATTGAGATTGTGATTGAGATTGTGATTGAGATTGAGATTGAGATTGTGAGTGAGAGTGTGATTGAGAGTGTGAGTGTGAATGAGATTGTGATAGCTCGGGGGTGGTCGGGAGGTCGAGGCTTCGTCTAGAAGCTATTTCCAAAGCTATTGTATTGCAAAGGCTGAAGCTTCAACTTGAAGCGATGTAATTGCAATCTGACATCCTGAGATTCACAAGATAAGATCTCTTTATTAATATATATATTTCTGATTTAAATACTTTGTTTGATTTTTTCTTTTGCTAATGAGACTAATGTTGCATTTATCTTTTGACTGTCCGAATGTTCTTCTTTATGAGATCTTCATTGGAGGAATGCTACACATATGCTCTCAACATGTGCTCTAGAATTTGGATGACCTTCCTGGTTTGACCATCTATTTCTAGATCGTCAATAGTACTCATTTTCAATGATGCTTTTAGTTTGTCTAAGTCAAAATTCTACAAGTTTTATGAGTGTAACATACCCATTTGAAACTATTGATATTTGTAGCCCATGCAATCTAAAGACATGCTAAATAAATAAATCTACTACCTATGGAGCATCTACCATCCCCAATGTGGGTATAAAATGATCCATCTTGCTGAATCTCACTACCACTACTAGGATAGCATCCCTCTTCCTGAGGGCCCTCGATAACACCACTATGAAGTCCATGGATACACTATCCAAATTGTGATATGTAATATGTAAAGGATGGAAAAGACATGCTATCTTAACCCGTTGTAGCATGTTAACCTAACACATAAAGCAATGTTGAACACATGCATGGACATCTTTCGCCAATCCAGTCCACCAAAATGTTCTAACTAGATGAGTGGTCTTATCAAGATAAGGATGTTCTAGATATGATATTTGGTTCTATCAGAGTTTTCCAACTTCATGGTTGACACTATGAAGACATGTACTACAATAGAAAACATCACACCTTGTCTTTGATGCCTAGAAAATAAGAACTTCCCCTTCCAATCAAGGAAGTTCTTGAACTAAAGGATCCCAATTCCCATTATGTCCAACATGTAGTTCTTGAAACATAAAGGAAGTTCTAGAACTAAAGCTGAAATCTTAGGAGCGTTTGGATAAATATAATTGGCTACATTCTGAGCAACGAGGTGCATTAGAATTGCATCTTATTCTACCACATACAAGTTACTACATATCACTATAACTTTATCATTTACCTATCAATCGTACTTCGGTGTGATTCATATGATTTATGAGAAGTAATCTATTTTTTTACAGTTTTCTATAGGTTTGCTTTCAATGTTTATGAATGATTCATTGTTTTGTAAACTTGAAATACATTTGGGTCTTGGAAATAGAGTGTAAGAAAGGAACCAAACTTATTAGAGCTATAATTCTAACTACTTTCATTCTAAATTGAGGTGGCATTACCTATCCCTATGTGAAATTGTGTGGAAAGTGTTTTATTTCAATAGTTAGAATGATTAGTTCCATCACATTCCACATTTCTATAGTGTTGGATTTACCAAATAGATAGTATAGTTGGATCATTTTGGGTGAAATTTGAGATATCTTTGATGATTAAACGTTTATATTTTTCCACTAGAATGAGATGTGATTACTGTTAGCATCGCTCCTATATATATTCAACTTAACAAAATTGACCGCCTTCTTTCTCTATATGGGGGTATCCATTTTGTACGAACCTTTTGCGTTAGAAAGTTGAGGTTTACTACGAGTTTGTAAAAGCTGAGGTGTGCTTCTTGGAAAACGTTTGACGAAGATAATTTTTGTGTCCATTTGTGGAGGCAATTGTTGTTTCATTGTTGCACTCGGGTTGGACTTTTTGACGTCTTTTCTACTAACGTCCTCTTAAGACTTGAGAAGACATCGGAACCAAAAAAGGACTTTTCATAAATTGGATCTATTATTGTTAGTTTCCAGCTAACTTCTTTCCCTACAAAATCTTTAAATATTTATTGAGTTTCACACAAACGTTTGTGGGTCTAAATAATAGAACTAATCCCATTTCTAGAAGGGGCTTGCCTCGGCACGAGAGAGACTTTTGGTTTGATAGAGAGGAACAAGAACCCCAAGAGATCTGCATGGAGCCAAAGAAACGTCCTACGAAGATGTAGTAATGATTTAGTGGTGTGACACTACCATATCCATGCTTTGGGAAAGTGAGGGCAGACTTAGATTATGGATGACGCTTTGGCAAATGAGCACTAGAGAGATGATTCGACCAAGAGAACGAAATCACATCCTTAATTCCAATTGGATCATAATGAAGCTTAAGAACATAAGAACCCTTTTTTTTTACTTATTCTATAACAAGGCCATTGTTCTCCCACTTCTCTACAAGCACATCCAAGGGCAAGGTGTCGAGAGATTGTCATGTACTAATAATTTCTAGTTCATGGATAGGGGCATTAAAAGAAACAATGATAACGTCTTGTGGTCCATCAAAAGAGGCTACAATTTACCTGTGATGAGGGTTAACGTAGCACTCTAAAAACTTTATGGACAAAGCAAGAACCAAAACCTAACTTAGCATTCTGAAGTCTAGAAGATTTTTCACAAGTTGCTAAGTTGCTTCTCAAGAAATATATTTCTTTAAAGAAGTTTCTTTTTCAACTTTTCCTCTATCTTTCCCAAAGAATTTTGCTAAGTCTCTTCTCTAGAAATATATTTCTCTGAAGAAATATATTTTTTACTCTTCCTCTGTCTTTCCTTTGTATTCGTCTAGGAATGACTTATCCTCCCTTACATTTGCTTATCTGTTGTTGGAGTTAGATATCTTCATTTCAACTAGAATGTACAAAGATAAGTAAACCATTAGGGTTATAGTGTATATACAAGGCAAGGGAACAAGGCTCCTAAAGAGGGAAAAATTGCCTCAGTGGTCCTAATGTGTTTACACACATTACTACCTAAATACATCGACAAATCCCCACTAGGAGTGATCCTGTGAACAAGGAGGTGTTGGCACTCATGTATAAGGCAGTGCCAAGCTATGTTGAATCAATCCACAAAAGGAAGTAAGCCCAAAGCTCTGCAAGGAGCTTCAAACTTCTCCCAAGGCAGAGCCTTTGTGAAAAGGTTTCCAATGTTCTCCTGGGTGGGCACATGTGCCAAGCTGATCTCTCCAATAGAGAATATCTCTATGACATAATAATAATACACCTCAATGTGGTTAGAGCAAGCATGGAACAGGGGTTTCCTCTCAACTGCCAATGTACTCTGATTGTCAGTGAAGATGGTGGTGGAAAAAGACTAACCAATGCCTAAATCAACCATAAGTCATCTGAGCCACACACACTCAATAGTCGTTGTGAAAGCGGCCCTACACTCAGTCTTACAATTGGAAGTGGCCATAGGAGGCTGCTTCTTGCTCAACCAAGATATACATAAGCTACCAAGCATGAAGCAAGAGCCATTGGTGGACACAGGAGTGCCATAACAACTAGCCCAGTTAGAGTCAAAGAAAAGCATGTAAATATGGTGATATTGATCCCCCCTTGGGGTAAAACAATCCAAGTAGCCGGGTACCACTCAAGTAGCAAAAGATGTGCTTAGCTGTCTGCCAATGCTTGACCCTTGGTCAATGCATAAATTTGCTCATCTATTAGACAAAAAAGTGAATATCTAACAGAGTAATGCATAAGTAAGTCAAGTATTCAATAACTTGCTGATACACAACAACATCAAATGAATCTCGAGCATCATTAGGACTCTATCATAAACTTGCCTCCATAAGAGTGGCAATATGTTTACAGTCTCCAAGGCCAAAATGGTGCAATAATGTGTCAATATGTTTCATTTGATACAAGGCCATTCAACCATCAATGTGCATACACTATATGCCCAAATAAGGATGCAAATGCCCCAAATAAGATATTTGAAATGAGGCATGCAAATCAGCCTTGAAATAAGCAATATGGTTCTCATGAGGACCACTGTGCAACATGTTATCAACATACACAACAATGATCTAAATTACATCATTAACATGCTTAGCATATAAGGTTCCTTTAGTTGGACAGTTCTCAAAACCATGTGCAATCAAATAGGCATGTATCATTTCATACCAAGCACCTGGTGCTTGCTTTAAGACTTATAATTCCTTCTTTAATGTGCACACGTGGTTCTCATGCCCTTTTTGTAAAAAACCATAGGGCTAAAAAACAAACACTTCTTCATGCAAATCACCATTCAAAAATGTCGTTTTAATGTCAAACTAATGTACATTCCAACCATGATGAGTTGCAAGTGCATAGATGCTTAGACCTTTGCAAGAAGCCTAGCCTTATACCTCTCAATTGTTCCATGAGCCTTACACTTAAGCTTGTATACCACCTTACTGCCAATGGCCTTCTTGCTAGGAGGCAAGTCGCATAAAGAGGAGGTACCATTTTTCATGAAAGCATCAAATTCAGATTGCATTGCAGCCATCTAATGTCAAGAATTTTGTGCTTGATCAAACAAAACAGGTTAAGTCTCATCATAGAGACTAGAGGCAGCCATAGCATAGCAAACTTATGCAAAAGAGGCACTATGGGAGCCTCATCAAGTACGATATGATAGAGGTGCATATATTTTTCTGTCATGAAACTTCTCCACTAGCCAATTTGGCATAGTTTTTTCCTCCTTAATATCAGCTCTCTCATGAAAAAGTGCATGTTGTAAATTTGCATAGAAAATGGAATGATTTGCATCATCACATGAAACCTCTAAAGGTTGATAAGTTGCCTCATTAGGACTAGCACTACACTGTCCACCTGTATTGAGTGATCCTAATGACAAGTATATTAATTATTTAAGGCTGATTTGCATGCCTCTTTTAATATCTGAAATCTGGTTCATGTACATAATTATTGGGTTGTTACGTTTATGCACATTGATGGAGGAATAGCTATGTGTGAAAGAAAATATATTGTCAACATATTTTAGTGTTTTAACCTGAAGGATTGCACACCCTGCTCCACTCCAATGCAAACATGTTTACGGTTGAGTGTTCATGATGTTGGAGATGCATTTGACGTGTTTTTCTATGACAAAGATGTTAGATGCTTGAATGATACTAAATTTGTTGTCTCTAATATCAAAAAGTTTATGCATTTCCCATATGTCAAGCATTGGTAGCCAATTAAATGGCTCTTTTGCTACCGAAGTGGTAGGTGGATACTTGGATTATTTTATCCCAATGGGCGGTCATTTCAAGTTTATGAACGTGATATTCAATTTGTTGTCTCTCATATGAACAAGTTTATGCATTGCCCACATGTCAAGCATCTAAGGGGTACATGGATACTTGGATTATTTTTTCCCAATGGGGAGTCATTTGCACAAGACTTACATGCTTTTTCTAACTCAAAAAGTTACATGCTTTTTCTACAAGACTTACATGATTTTTCTAAAAGACTTACATGCTTATCTTGCTTGAGCAAGAAGTAGCCTGCTATGCCCGCCTATAATTGTGAGGTTGTGTATAGGGTAGCATTCATGATGACTGTTGTGTTTGTGTGGCTTGGATGCCTTTTGGCTGATTTGGGGTGTAGAGCACATATGTAGAGAACATTGCAAGTTGTAAAAAAACCTTACCTTCTATGATTTCACAAAGCACATTTAGGTAGAGTATCATTTTCTTAGGGAAAGGCCAAGGAATTGTTTTCCCTATTTAGGAGGGTTTTTCCCCTAGCTTGTACATATGCCTATCAATCCAACATGTTATTTACATTAAGTTGGAGTTAGATTGCGTACTCTATTGTGTTCCAAACTTTGCCTTCTTCTTTGTTTTGTTTGTCTTGTTTCGCAGGCCACCAACTGCAACAATAGCATCACTTTGCAAAATAGTTCATAGATAAGAACACAATGATGGTATATATGAACTAGTTTAATGCCTTAACCTAATAAAAAATGTGTACAAATTTAATATTATGGTTAGAAAATAAAAGAGTCTATTGCATTCACAACAATGAAAATGAGGAGATCATGATTTTAATAAAGAATCAACACTAATCAAGATCATAGTAAATTTTTCATGTGTGTGTGTGTCTCTGTGTGTGTGTAAATGTGTCTCTGTGTGTGTGTTTGTATGGGTGTGTGCAAATCTTCTCCCATCCTTTGTATGCTCTTGCACACTAGATATGGATAATCTATTATGCTCTAGTGTGGACATGTGGCCATCATGCACACTCATTCCCATTGCTCCTTAGAAACCTTCGGATATCCCATATGCTAGGAACCTTGGCCATGCTTAGCACTTTTCCTACACACATGTTGTTCTAAACTACTAATTCACTCAGATTTTCAGTGAAGATGGTGGTGGCATAAGACTAACCAACACCCAAATAAACCACAAGTCATCTGAGCCACATACTCAACAGTCATTGTGAAAGTGGCCCTATACTAAGTCTCATAGCTAGAAGTGGACACAAGAGGCTACTTCTTGCTCAACCAAGATGTACATGTGCTACCAAGCATGAAGCAAAAGCCACTAGGGGGACACACGAGTGTCATAGCAACTAGCCCAGACAAAGTCACAAAAAGCATGTAAGTGTGGCGATAGTGATCCCCCTTGGGGTAAAAAAATCTAAGTAGCTGGGTACCACTCAAGTAGCGAAAGATGTGCTTAACTGCATGCCAATGCTTGAATCCTGTTCAATGCATAAACTTGCTCATCTATTAGACACCAAAGTGAGTATCTAGCCAAGTAATGCATAAGTAAGTCAAGTATCCGATAGTCGGCTGATACAGAATAGCATCAAATGATTACAAGCATCATGAGGAATCAATCCTAAACTTGTCTCCATAGGAGTGGAAATATGTTTACAGTCTTCAAGGCCAAAACATTGCAAAACTGTGTCAATATATTTCATTTGACACAAGGCCATTCAATCATCAACGTGCATACAGTGGATGCCCAAATAATGATGCAAATGCACCAAATAAGATATCTCAAATGAGGCATGTAAATCAATCTTCAAATCAGCAATATGCTTCTCATGAGTACCACTGAGCAACATGTCATCAAAATACACAACAATGATCAGAATTACATCATTAGCATGCTTAACATATAAGTGATTTGAGTTGGACTGTTATGAAAACCATGTGCAATCAGATAGGCATGTATCTTTTCATACTAAGCATGTGGTGCTTGCTTTAAACCATATAATGCCTTCTTTAACTTGTACACTTGGTTCTCATGCACTTTTTTTAGAAAACCATGGGGCTAAAAACATACACTTCTTCATGAAAATCACCATTCATAAATGCCATTTTAATGTCAAACTGATGTACATTCCAAGCATGATAAGCTGCAAGTGCAGAGATGCTACGATTAGTAGTCATTCGGCAAGTAGGAGCAAAGGTCTCATCAAAATCAATGCCTCTTTTTTGAGCATAACCCTTTGCAACAAGCCTAGCATCATTCATATTGCATTGCAGTTATCTAATGTTTAGAATTTTGTGCATGATCAAACAAAACTAGTTTAGTCTCATCATAGAGACTAGAGGGAGCCATAGCATAGCGATCTGGTGCAAAAGAGGCACTGTGAGAGCCTCATCAAGTACGATATGATAGAGGGGCGAATAATTGTTCATCATGCAAACTTTGCACTAGCCATTTTGGCATAGTTTTTGCCTCCTCAATATCAGCTCTCTCATCAACAAGTGCATCCTGTAAATCTACATCAAAAATGGAATGATCTGCATCATCACATGAAACCTATAAAGGCTGAGAAGTTGCCTCATTAGGATGAGCAGTAGAGTGTCCACCTATATTGAGTGATCCCAATGAGATAATATTATTGATTTAAGGCTAATTTGCATGCATCTTTTGAGATCTCAAATTTGGTTCATGTACATCATTATTTGGTTGTTAAGTCTATGCACATTGATGGAGGAGTAGCTAAAGAAAATATATTGTCAACATATTTTAGAGTTTTGGCCTTAAGGATTGCACACCCAGCTCCACTCTAATGCAAACACATTTATGGTTGAGTGTTCATGATGTTGGAGATGCATTTGATGTGTTTTTCTATGAGAAAGATGTTAGATGCTTGAATGATACTAAATTTGTTGTCTCTCATATCAAAAAGTTTATGCATTTCCCATATGTCAAGCATTGGGTTCCTATTAATTGCCTCTTTTGCTACCGAAGTGGTAGGTGGGTACTTGGATTATTTTATCCCAATGGCCGATCATTTCTAGAAGACTCACATGCTTTTTCTAACTCAAAAACTTACATGCTTTTTCTACAAGACTTGCATGCTTTTTCTACAAGACTTACATGCTTATCTTGCTTGAGCAAGAAGTAGTCTGCTATGCCCACGTGTAGTTGTGAGGTTGCATATAGGGTAGCATTCACGACGGCTCTTGAGTTTGTGTGGCTTGGATGCCTTTTGGCTGATTTTGGGTGTTTGTTAGTCTTTTGGGACGCCATCTTAGCAAATATGTAGAGCACATTGCCAGTTGTAAAAAAACCTTTCCTTGTATTACTTCACAAAGCACATTTAGGTACAATATCATTATATTAGGGAAAGGCCAAGGAATTGTTTTGTATCATTCTGTTGTGTTCCAAACTTTTTCTTCTTCTTTGTTTTGTACCTCTCATTTTGTAGACCACCAACTCCAACAATAGCATCACTTTGCAAAATAGTTCATAGATAAGAACATAATGATGGTTAAAAAATAAAAGACTCTATTGCATACATAACAATGAAAATGGGGAGATGATGATTTTTATAAAGAATCCACACTAATCAAGATCATGGTAAATTTTTCACTAATACTAATTAGCATGATACAATTAATCAATAAATCTTAATGTTCTATCCTTTAAGGAAAACTATTTAGGAGACCTTTATGTATGGTTCTTTTCAAGTTAAAAAAAACCACCATTAGAACATTAGGGAGGTCATGAGAGCCAAATCTAGTTCTCCATAATGAAAATGGTGGTAGCAATGAAAATAGGTAATTTTTCACCCATTTTGTGTGTCTATTTAATTTTCTAGGTACCAACATAATCTCATTAAGGAGGGGCCTTGCTTCCTATGCAACTTCTTAGAACCGTTTCAAATGCTTCCCAAACATCAATGTTTTGAATGTAGTGGAGAAGCTCATAAGGAACCTATTTGTCATCATATGGCGGGATGACGATAGAGAAATGAGAAATATGAACATACATATATTGAATTAGCTCTTCTAAGGCATTTTAGCTAATCTATGTTGTACCATGGAAATCAAGAAGCTTGGACACAAGATCATAGAGGGCTTCTTGAGGTTTAAAATGAAAGTCCTCCAAATGGCATAAATCACTATCATGGGGTGTTGGGAGTCACTTAAGTGGAAGCCATAGAGCTTGCAAGCACATAATCAAGTCGTGGATCACTCTTTCCTTAGTTGCAAAAGTAGAAAATGAGTAGATATGACTTTTATTTATAATTTATATAGGATTTCTAAATCAGGAGTCCAAGCCCTTAACATAAGTGACTTCTTTGAAACTTTAGGTAGAAGTACAAGTTCTCAGTAATAAAGAACAAAAAAGAATTTCTGAAAGAAGAGATTGATAGTTGAAATTGTGACAAAGAAAAAAATGATGATATTTTCTCACAAACAAAATATTTGATATCTACCAATACAAGTAGAATGTGGATAGAAACGTTTTGAAGCAAATGTGAAATATTTTGAATTCAAAATCTAGGTTTGTAAACAATGATTCCGTTGTCTTAACATCATGAATCATTACAATTTCACAAAAGATCTATCATAATGAAATTTAAACCCCATCCATGCTCTAATGTGTGAGGACCGTATATAATAACAATGATAGAACCGTATATATATATATATATATATATATATATATATATATATATATATATATATATATATATATATATATATATATATATATATATATATATATATATATATATATATATATATATGTATGTATGTATGTATGTGTGTGTGTGCATGTGTCTGTGTGTGTGTGTTTGTATGTTTGAGTAGCAATTTACTTCTTATTGTTCTCATCATAGGAAGACTTGAATAATGGTGTGTGCAACTCTTCTCCCATCCTTTGTATGCTCTTGCACACTAGATATGGATAATCTATTATGCTCTAGTGTGGACATGTGGCCATCATGCATTGCTCCTTAGATACCTTCGGATATCCCATGAGCTAGGAACCTTGGCTATGCTTAGCACTTGTCCTACAAACACATGTAAAGATCTCTTTGAAGATGGTGAATAATTATAGTTAGCAATTGCGAGTGGCAAGCACGTATGTGCATGCACACATACACAAGGCAAGATCACAAAGAAAAGAACAATGGTAGCTTTGATTCTCAATAACTTGATTACATTGTTCAAAAAGATCTTCATCTAACTTGCTAAGAAAAAGCTAATCTCAACTCAACAACTTCAAAAATTAGCTCTCTAGCTCTTTGCATAGTTTTTGGACTAGCTTTGGCCATGTCCAGACTAGTGTGCTACCTAATTAAAAATTAGGTTCTGGGGCTTATTTGAGGGCTCAAACAAAATCTACAAATTATGAAAAATGGTATGTAGATATTTTTAATAATCCTCAAGCTTGAGGACTCCTTCGCTTGAACAAAAAAAGGTTGTAGAAATAGAAAATGATGTTTAAAATGTTTTTAGTGATCAAAATCATTATTTTTATAGGGGCTTCTTATGAAAATTGGACGTATACTTCTTGGAGCTCTGTACATGGTCCCTCTTCTTGTCTGTCCACTTCCTTGATGTGCTCCCATGCTTTTTTCTTGACCTTGAGTGGCAAGGCCTCCCTCGCTCTCGAGTCTGTTGTCCTTGACATATCCGTGTTGGAGTGTGTGTTCCATGTAGTTCTTTGAGAGGTAGTGTCAATCAATAATCAAAAAGATCTATCTACCTTGCAAATGTAGAGAGGTGGAAGGTTGTCTTGTTTGTCATTTTGTCACTACTAGCCTTTGTAAGTTTAAGTCCCTTTGTATGTACTTCTTCCTTGAATTCTAGCATGATGGTGTATTTGTGAGCTTCCAAAAAATATTAATAGCGTAAAATAGCTTGTCGATGTTGATTTTGAGAAAATCTCGACTCTGAATTGCTTCATAGTTATTGACGTTGCAACCTTGATGTCCTCTAGATCTTTCAAACATGGGTTTTGTATTTATCATCGCAAGTACCTGTAACCCATAATGAATAATGGGTAGGTGTGTTAGTGCATGGGTTCAAGAAAATAAGTGCCTTCTGCATGACCTTCTAATGTGTCCCTATGCATGCTTACTTGGGGAATGCATTGTAAGAAGTATGGTGCAAATAAATTGGGTCTTCCACTAAGTGCTCAAGGGTATGCTGATGAAGAGGTTTCCTAATCATTGTTACAGTGTTTTTAAAGTAGGGGACTCTTACCATGGTGAAAGGTTAGTCAATATTCATCTCTTTGTGTTGTACTCCCATCATAGTGATTGAGCATTGGCTTGTCTTTCATTGTTGATGTTTCACTCATGATATTCTTTGAGCACATGGTCCTCTCCCTTCCTTTTGTTTGTTTCTTTCTTCTTTTTCTTCTTTATTTTTTATGACAAACAGTGTCACAGAACAAGAAGAAATAGAGTACTATCAATTAGATAGTTTACATGTGTCAAATGTGTCACATGTGCCTGGGATTCTCAACTCTCTTTATGCATGACCTTGTAATATGATAGTATATTAACGCATATTAAGCAAATACATGACCTAAATGGTGTGAAAAACGGGTTTATGCAAAGATCACATGGTTTTTCCACATCAAGGCATCTGATGTTACTTATAGAAGTAGATGCAATATTTGTTTTGAGGTATCCATTTGATCTCAAATGATGCAATAAATTGATGGTTGAATGTCGACTGATCACTCCTCCTTATAGGATCCATTTTAGAATAGTGTTTGACTGCATACACATCACTTTTGAACGCCTGATCTTTGGATGGTTTCTTAGATTTTGTATCTCTTGTGGTTGGCTCTTTGTTCTACGGGTGCTACTCGAACTTTTGGCTTCTAAACCCAAAACATTGTTGATTCTCTTCTTACTATTGTCGAAGAGGTTATTTGATCATCCTATGATCTTTGTGCTTGATGATCATGTTCTTGGCTTCTTTGTTTAGAGTTTTCTAGTGAGGAAAAGCATAGGGTTTTTTGTATGTAAGAGTTCCTTGGGTACCTACATATGCAATCTCCCTTGTTGAGATACAACTAATTCCTTAGGTAGCGAAATTTGAAGGATACCTTGTGGTTGAGATTTCCCTAGTTTTGGCATGGTTGGCTTGCTTGAATGGCTATTGTTGGGGCAAGGCTAGTGGTTTCCTTATTTTCATCACCCATATTTGTTTAGTATTGAAATTGGATTCAGGTTTTGTTCTTGTGTATGAGGAGCGAGGTTGTATAGTAGTGTTTCTCACTCAAGTGGCCTCCTTCTTGCCATTTGGTTGCAGTTATTCTCTTTTGCTCTATCAAATTGACTGTTCCAATTGTGATGTTGATACTTTGGCAAGAAAAGTGGGTTCTAGCACTTTCATGACCTGCCGATCAATAGTTAAGGAATGGTGCACCTTGGAATCTATAGTGTTTACAAAGTGCAAGGTATTGGAATCAAAAGGGCCGCTGCCTTCCAATTCAACTATTAGGCATTGCTTGTTAACCTAGACCTAAAGCAATCAGTACCATAGTTTTAAGTCCATTGCATGATCATACAACCAATCATGCCCTAGTATCATATGTTCTAGGATGTCCTCATCATGGAAAACTAGCAACTTTACTATCATTGGGACATCCTGTAAGAGGATAGGAATGTCCACCTCACGAATATAGGGGGTTTACATTCATTCTAATGGCTTAACTTCCATGCCCAATCCTTTAGAGCATGACTACCTACTTGCATTAGTGGCAATCCTACAACTGATCAAAGGTTTGATTGCATTATTTGTAGTGGGGTGCCCTAGCTCAATCTTGATGAATGGTCATCTATCTGTGATGAAAGGATGTGTATCCTTTTTGGTGCACATAGCCATGTGATATCTTGGGGCATTGGGATTGACATCTAGGCCTTCTCGCCTTAACTTATTTTGCCTAATGTGCTCTCTAGCATCTGCATGTGCTTGTTCTCAAACCCTTAACTCTTTTGGTTTTTGCTTCTTAGCAGCCTTGAGTCTCATTAGCGTATCCTCTATAAGAGGTTCTTTATATAGCTCCACTCCGGATCCACTAATATAGCTTGGCAAGATGTCAACTTCTAGAGTGGCCAATTGAATTGCTGAAATTGATTATAATGCTTATGAGGCTATTGCATATAGCTTCAGGGAGACATTATATCAACGTTTTGTGTATTTGAAGGACGCGGCGCATTCAAATGATTGCTGAAATAAAAGATCGGTGTTTTATCTAAAGAAATCCCATTTTCCTACACCTGCTAAGTAAACCTTTTGTGGCATGCATAAATAGCTATTGTGGGAACACGCTTCTTCTATAATCGACGAATTTAACATTGTCATCCATCTTACTTCGATCGGACAACTTGTGACTGACATGGCCCATATATGTTTTCCATATCTTCTTTCCCGGAATGACATTTGAAGGGCAGGTAATTGTATACGTGACCAACGGAGGATCGTTTGTAGAGGACACATTTAATATAGAATCCTAATCGGGTGTTCCTTACATTGAACTTCGAAGAACTTGTCATTTGATGTGTCGTACTAAAACGTATCGTCGGTCACAAGTGGATATTTGTACTTAAATGATGTATGTCTGCTAAATTACTTTGTCATCGGCCACTGGCTTGAAAAGTCGTCGGCTGCTCTTCATTGTTACGGACCTTAGACCGTATCAAGCTTCGACTCTGCTAGGAATTATGGTACGTGCTACCTTGCAGTGCTGCCGTCGTTTTTTTTTTGAGAAAACAGGAAATTTGGAATAAGTGATGAAATGTGTGTAAGTACAAAGGGCAGGCTCCCCCACTATAGAAGGTACAAACTATTCCCCAAATCCAACGAAAGGATAACATAGAAAAGAGAAGTAATATCCAACTGCTTTATAGAGGGTTTAGACCAAAAGATGATACAATGTGAAAATCAGTGGGTACAGAGTCAAAAAAGCATCAATACGCACATCTTAGAACCATCTCAAACCTAAAGCTAGAGTACAACTTTAGCAAAGATTCTCTCCATTTACTAGGAGGGGTAGATCTCAGATGCTTAGACAGACAAAGGTTCTGAGCAGGACCATAGGTAGTAGCAGCAATACATTGAAGACCTGTGGCTCAGATGGCTTGGACAAATTTATGATACAAAGTACTGGAGTTCTGCTTCATAATAGCTTGGTTCTTGGATTTTTGGTGAAGAAAAATGTGTATTGTTTTCTACCCTTGACCATTTCTTTTCAGTTTACTGCATCAGAAACAATTCAACTTTTGTGTTTCATATTACGTCTATAAAAGCAACGGTTGCAGGTGAGAAACTTAGTTGCATCTATTATCTTTGTGCTAATGGACGGTTGTTTACTTTACATAGCAGCTCTGTTATCTTATCTTTACTTAGCTCCTGAGGTGTTTGAGAGATAATAATGCCAATGCAATGAGAGCTCTGAGACATCAAGGACAATGAGCTATGATGAGAATTTCTTGAATACCATGACTAAGAATTAACTCCGCACTGACCGAATTCGCCCTTGCTCCATGATGTAGCTAATTCATCCTATCTTCAGCACAAAAGGAATTCATCTGACCAAATTTTCCTTTCTTAGTGTGTTTGCCAAATTTGTCTTTTGTTATGAGACAACAAATTTGGCAATAGCACGAACGAATTCTCCAAAGCAATATGATGAAAGATCTATAAAAGCAATGGTTTCAGGTGAAAAACTTAGTTGCATCAATTATCTTTGTGCTAATGGACGGTTGTTTACTTTACTTATCTTTACTATGTAAACAAATATCAGTAGATGTGTGACTCACTTAATATGCACGTTTGTTACTCGGGTGATGGCGGATGGCGGATGGGTGATGGTGATGGGGATATTTACATCAAGAACAGAGAAGCTACATTAGGTGCTCGGATTAGTAGTTTCTTTGAAACAATATATAAAAGAAGGCAATACATTTCCGAGATAAAATAGTCTTCTTCCCCTATGTTCTTGTGACAGGATAAATGTATGCATGTTTTCAGCTCATGTTAGAAAAAATTATGATGTTGGTTCTTCATGGTAAGTGAGAGTTTAGAAAATTTGAATGAAAAATGGTTAACACGAAATCGACGCTCACATACAGCTCACGAATACATAGCTCAAGTAATAAAAAAAATGAAACCTCAATCATAATTCTCGTTAGAAAGTTCATTTATAATTCCACGTGGTTTTAGAGACGTCTTCCATTGCATTTGAAAAGTAGTTCTAGTACTTTTAGGATATATTTTTGAATCAATAATGGAATATCAATCGAAAGGTTCTCCACGTTATAACCTTCAGTTTATCCAACATATACATTGATCTGGATTAGATGTGCCAATAGCTTGCGATGTGTGCATCCATCTTTCTAATGTCAGCAGAATGCATTTTCATATATTTGTGTAGAACTTGGATGCTTGCAAGCTACCTTAGCTCCTTCGAATCTTATAACTTTAGTTATTTCCCTAGAATTCTTCTGAGGCCCTTAATTCGTTCTTCTTGGTCGCGTACAGTGATAAGTCGTTTGCCTATCAACATAGTTAGAAACGTTTTTCATCTTCTTTTCCTTTGACTCTTATTAGATCAATTTTTCTTTATTGGAATCAATATTTGAGAAATATATCCATTGAGATTTTTTTAAGTTCCAATTTCTATATTGAGTGGACGTTTATCTTCTTGAAAACATCTATAAATATTTGTGTACAATCCTCATAGTCGTACTACATGTTGGAGGTGATGCAAATTGGGATCTTCATGGGGAGGGTAAGTTCTTAATTTCTAAGCATTAAAGGCAAGGCGTGATGGTTGCTGTTGTAGAACATGTCTTCTCATTTTCACCCATGAAGTGTGAAAACTCCAATAGAACCAAATTTCAAATCCCTTGTGAGTACTTCTATACTACTTCGACTACTTCATCACGTAGAATATTTGCATCAATGATCTCGAAAGGTTTTTTTTTTTTTTTTAAGCACTACATATGGACATTGACGACGCATTTGTGTTTCTAGATGTACCTCGCTAAAATTATTTTGGAAGGTGATGGTTGCTATTGTAGAACATGTCTTCACATTTTCACCCATGAAGTGTGAAAACTCCAATAGAACCAAATTTCAAATCCCTTGTGAGTACGTCTATACTACTTCGACTACTTCATCATGAAGAATATTTGCATCAATGATCTCCAAATGTTTTTTTTTTTAAGCACTACATATAGACATTGACGCATTTGTGTTTCTAGATGTACCTCGCTAAAATTATTTTGGAAGGACCTCCATTTACACACAAATACATTATTTCTTTTACAACTATTGAAGTTGATTGTCTTGTTAGTTTAGAGTGGCCACAACATGGTGATTGATCCCTATCATCTTTCAAGCATACAATGATAATGAAAACATACAAAACTCTCTAAAACGCAAAAAAAAATCTATACATCTCTAGGTGTATATTTCACTCTATTAATCCATTCTTTTGTGTTTCTATTTGATGGTCTTCCTTTTGTAGGAAATCATTCGATGTTCCTATGTAAGCATATTACATATGAGCTGCTGAAATATTTATAAAGAAGAAACAAGATTTACGTAGAAGGATTACCATAATTGAATAATTATCATTGTAAAATTGGAGACATAGGTACGTTGTTTTGCTACTCAAACATCATAACTATTTTTACGTTAGATTTTACTATGATCTTCGGACGTGTAAACTTGGAGAGTGGAAAGCCTTATAAAGCTCTAAAGGATATTTAGTCTTATTTCAGATTAGCGTAAATATACCCATCAATTATGTGGAGAAATTTTAAGTTATCAACATTGGAACTAGAGTGACTTGAGAGATCACTTACTTATAATGTAACATGATGACCTTCATGACTTCAAATTTTCAATAAAAGTAAACATGGTAAAAGTCAAATTCAATCTCTCTCTCTCTCTCTCTCTCTCTCTCTCTTCATATAGTGAATAGGTGAGAAGCTCGCGACATCTTCATACATATAGGAGAATCCGAAAAGGAGGTCAAGGGAAATGGAAGAGTTTGGAATTAAAAGCGACAACGATTCCAAGCGCTCATGAAGTGTTTGAAGGAATGGGAAAAAGGGGATAATAATTACAATGCTATGAGATCTTTGAGACATCAAGGAAAATGAGCTATGATAAGAATTTCTTGGATACCATGACTGAGAATTAACTCGGCACTCACCAAATTCGCTCTTGCTCCAAGATATAGCTAATTCATCTCATCTTCGGCACAAAAGGAATTGGTCTGACTCTAATCTACATGATCGTAGGTTCTCCACAAACAAGAGGTATGACTACCCAATCTTATGCTGCTCCATCCCAACCATTGTCAGCTCCAAGTCCAAAAATGCTGTGAATGGTGGTCATTTGGCATGTGAGAGCAAACATCTCATTGAAATCCATGGCTCTATCTTGAGTTTAACCCTTGGCAACAATCCTAGCCTTTTACTTGTGAATTATTATATTAGTTTACATTTCAGCTTGCATACCCAGTGCTAATGGAATTTTTTGATGGAGGCAAATCACATAAAGAACATGTACCATTCTTCTTAGTAGCATCATATTCAAATAGCATAATAGCCATCCAATTTCTTTGGGTTTTGTGCTTCATAAAAAAAGATTCATTCAATCATAATGTGATGCAAAGGAAGCAATACGAGAACCTAAACCCACATGATATGAGAGGTGTGCACATAGTTCCATATCCCTCAAAGTTTTCACAAACCATTTAGGCATACTTTAAGCCTCTTTTATGTCATCCCTCTCATCAACATGTGCATAATGTAAATGTACATTAGAAATGGAATGATGTGCTCTAACGAATGTGTATTGTTGTTTACGAACTAGTGCATATGCTAGATATCAAAAGAGACACAGATGAGCAATAGATGGTTTGGGAAAATGCAAAGGCTCATAAGGAGTGCTTTGATGGGACACATGTTAAGTGCATATGTTGCACACATAACAATCTCAAGCCAGAAGCTGTTTTGTAAAGCCTCACTTTTGACCATGCACGTGGCCATTTTGAGGTGTATATGAGTCATTTTATGTTGATATTTTATTCCATTCTCAGCTATAAATTAGTTAAAATTAGAAGACAAATATTCAACCCCTCGATTAGAATGGAGGGTGGCCGATTTAAATGCTGAAAGCTTTTTAGCTCTTATTCAGAAATTTTTTAATTGCATAAACACTTCATAGTTTCTTTTCAATGGATACACCCATCCATGCCTTGATAAAGCATTGAAAAAACGTCACAAGATAAAGGTATTTCCTAAATAAGGACAACAAACATCAGTATGAACAAAGTGCAATTTACAAGTAGCTGAAACCCTACCATCTTTTGGGAACATCCAATTTTATATTTTCCACAAAATAGAACCTTCCTAGACATGCTTACAACATGCCTGAAGTTTGGGCAAAGAGGACAACATTGTACATTTCATAGGCAACAAACTAGAAAAATTAACATGGCAAAAGCATGCATGCCAAAGCTTTGCACCATGGATAGCCTCAAAATCATGAATTGCACATGATGAATCATTATTAATTTTTGCATTGCGTATGAGCTTATACAGCCCAAGACATAAAATCCGAAAGCTATAGCAAAATCACCTTTTATGAGATCATGAATTGTTCATATAGCATCAAAAAATTTGACAACTAACCCAATATCAAGCTAATGCGTAAAGTAACAACAACGTTTTCTTAATCCTTGGCACATACAAAACATTTGAAAATGGGAAATACTTGTAATCTATAGAAATTAGAATGATCTTACCTACTTCCATTATAAGATAAGAGGAGTTGTTGGCGCATCTGATAAAATTCCCTCTAGGGCCAGGCTGAAGTGAAGTGAAGAAAAAAAAGGACAAGGTAGTATTATTAGTTGACAACTATCATAGTAATAAACATGTGAGTCTTCTATAGACATACTTTGCTGATGGGAAAATAGGCCATAATTACAAATAATATTAAATACTGGGTCTTCATTGTGAACATGATAAGTAGAATTTGATGTAGGTGTAGGTGCCTCTACAATAGCCATTCCAACCACTTTCTTCTTTGCCCTTGTGCAAGCATTTCAGGAAAATACTTTATGTGACATTATCATTTGCCTAGCAATATCTTCAAAATTGTTTTTGCTATTCTATTTTCTTCTCTTTTTTTCAGTTTCTTCTTCAACTTTGGAGCAAGTTCATATGAGTTGATGAGCTCCATTTAGTTTTTCCCTTCTATCTAGATAAGAAAGATAGATCTACAGTATTCATAATTGACCTATTGTTCATGGACTTAGCCTCGTGCAACAAAATACAGAATAACTCCTCAAATGTTAGCAAATTTGGATTTCCTTTCATCACCAAAGAGTAGATGCAAAATTGTGATATGAATTTGCACGACCACTAAGAAGAGCGTACACAAGTCAACTACTTTTGGAGGTGTGCAACATAAGCCTCATTTCTTGACTCATATAAAGCTGTAAATTATGCCAAGGTTCAATTGCTATCCAGTAGGAGAAAACTTAAGCGATAATGGCACATTTGATATACAAAGCTATCAATGCATGTGGATGAGCATCTCTCCCATCCGAAGAAAGTTTTTCTACAATATGTGCAACAAGAACCATAGCATGACCACAAGATTGAACATTATCATATCTAATGCCGTATTCATGACCCTTCAATAACTATGTTTACAAAAAAAAAATATGACTCATCATATATGCCCACAATGGGTATTAATACCATCACACTTATCGTCAATATCCAACATATGAAATACATGACTCCTTGTAGCCATAGCCCGTGACTAAGTATTATGAGGAGACATATTTATTGGTTATCAAAACATTGAATAGAAACACCCCATCAAGCTTTGCTAAACCTCTAGCAAACTTTTAGGTGACTGTCATAGTGATCCAAAACTTGTATATATGTTTGTCACAAAAGGACAAATGGCTTGCATGGCCATTGTGATAGTGCATTTAAAGGCCAAAAAAATCTCAAATCAAAATTTTGATGCTACATAGGAAAGCTTCTTTGAAATCCTAATTGCCCTTAGTATGCTCACCAGTTTTCATTAGATTATAAGATTGTGACCGAAGGGGTATTCAAGATGCCCTATGCTTTTCATTGATATTTTATAGCTCATATCAGTGAGAAAAGCTTAATTTATAGGATAAGATTTTATTTTAGGCATAGGAATATTTCCATTCAATGGAATATGGACATGTTTAGTGGTATGTCACATAGGTATACAAATTATTGGTTCAAACACATGTACCATATCTGTATGATATTCAATGATGGTTTTTAAAATAAAAGACCATCCATTTTAGTGTTGTTACATACCAATATGATATAGATGTAAATTTACATTAGAATAATATTCCAACAAGAAAATTTTATTCTATGCAGATATATCTTTCCTCTCATATATAAGTCTATAAATAAACAATTTGTTTCTAACCATATTCAATAATTTCTACATTTTTGTTATAAAAAATTGTTACTTTTTTTAATAATATATTTTCTATAAAGCATCTAGTATAAATAATAATGTGGTTTCAAGTTCCTTTTGGACTTCTATTTGGTTATTACATAAGGCTTTCAATCTTTCAAAAAAGGGACATTATAGTGTCCTATTTTGGTAGAAGACCAGCATTAAGTAGATAAGTTGCACATATAATGGTCTCAAGGAAAAATCTATCTAGTAAATCCTAACTTTTGACCATGCACCTTCCCATTTACATGAGGGTTGTATTCTTCGTTTCACCAAATCCATTTTGTTGATGTGTATGTGGCGTTGCACACTCATATTTAATTTTATGTTCATAGAAAATGCATTCAACTCAAAAGACATATATTTTGCACCTTGATCAAAGTGAAAGATGCCCCTTTTAAATGCTCAAAAAAATCATCAATAAGAAAAAAATGATTAAACAAAATAAATACTAAGATTTTTGTTTAAATGGATAAACCCTTGCATGGATAGAGAATTCATCAATGAAAGTTGTGAAATATAGGTAATTCCCAAATTATGGTGTCTCCACTAGACTCGTTAGAGAATTGTGAATTGAACAACCTTTGTGAAAGGAAGAACACCTCATTTTACCCAAAATAAAGCCCTCATAAACATGCTTAAAAGGTTCATCCTAATTGGGAAGAGGAGAGAGACTTTAAAATTTTTATAGGCAAAGCAATCGGGTGAATAGATAATAAAAAAATGCATGTCAAAGTTTTCAATTTGAAATGGCATCAGATTCTTGAACTACACATGCTAACTGGCACCATATTTTCCATGAAATGTTGTACATATAAGGAATGTCACACTGTGGAAGCACTACCACGAACATTGGTAGTAATTAACCTTCCAATGTCCATACCATGATAAGGGGGTTTTTAGCACATGTGATAGTTTTCCTTCTAGAAGCAAGCTCAAGTGAAGTAAAGAAACTATTTTTTAAGGTAATGTGTAGATGCAACAATATCAAAATACACAAAAATTGAAGTTCACTATAGCCGAACAATTCTCATGAGAAGATGGGTCAAAACCCATTCCTCATTTTAACAAGGTTAGAATATGTACTATAAGGTGTAGAGATCTTTGTAGCAATCATTGTTGAGTGTTTCTTTTTTTTCTGCTTTTCTAGCTAGTTTACGAAAACTTTTGATGACATGTTTATTTGAGATACAATACGTTCCTATTTTTCCTTTCTAATTTTTCTTCCTATTTACCCTCCATTTTGTTTGTGTTTAGGATTTGTACATTTCTACTTATTAGTGACAAAGTCCATCTACCTTTGCCCTTCTCACTGCTTAAAAGATCTTGATCTTGAACATGTGTTAAGAGGTCATATTTGTATAGATTGATCATCATGTAGCAAGATAGTGTCTAACTCCTCAAAATTAAACCATTTGGTTTTCCCATCATCATGACGTAGAGAATAGAAGAAAAAACTTGATAATAAATAATCTAGAATACCATTAAGAATAGTCTCCGCAAGTGAACTATCTTTGAAGATTTTGTCTAAGAAACATCAACTTCTCTTTTGAATCCTTGATCTTTATAAAATTAGTGTCCATTGGGTCTCCTTCATTGATATTATAACTCTCTATTTATTTTCAAAATTCAGAAACATTGTCCTTATTTCTTGTGTGATATGGTATGGTAAGAGCATCTCAAGCATCTTTCATTGCTTCGCATTCACAAATATTAGGGATAATGGCATGTTTGACACACAAATCTATCTATACATAAGCCTATGCATTTTCATCCATCCTAATAGGGGAAATGAGAATGATAGTAGGGCTAATGAGAATGATAGTAGGGCTAATGAATTTATGATCCCAATATTCAACATCTTCTACATCACCTCGTATCACAATAGGGGAAATGAGAATGATAGTAGGGCTAATGAATTTATGATCCCAATATTCAACATCTTCTACATCACCTCGTATCACAATATTTGCAATTGTAGGAAGCCATAGTTCTACACTTTTCCGAATATTCTATAAGATTTTTGCGAACAATACATGACACCTCATGCATGCCCACAATGGGAAGCTAGAATGATCTTACATATCCTCAATAAAAAAAGGGAGCACATCCATTTTTTCATCTATGGCTAGTAATTATATGCTTTGATGCACAAAAATCACTATATCTAGAAAAAGTGAATAGAAATACCCAATCAAGGTTCAATCAATATGTAATAGAGTCAAAACAAGCACAAATATTTCTAATTAGCTAACGATACTCACCTATTTTCAAGAGATTTGACATTGTCTGCATGAAAAGGTTGTCAATGATGCAATAAAGAAAGTCATGGCTTTGTGCGATTCCAATGTTTGCACTTTGAAAACTCCACAAGCATGCAAAAATCATAGTGAGGGAGAAGAAACTTGGAGAACCACACAACACTGGGTATATCAATAAATGAAGGTACAAAGGAGAATTAATCTCTAAGGGTTATAGGCATAAATACAAGATGGGTGAAAAAGGGCTTCTAAAGATGGAAAAACCACCCGTTAGTCCGACGTGTGCTCCAATGCATCACTACAGAAATGTATCAATAGGAAAGGAGAAACTTTGAAGTGTCCGATTGAGTGTCTGATTTCATAACAAAAATTAATCAAGAATAATACGAGATAACATCCCTTATAGAGTAAAAAAAAGTTAACAAAACAAAAAGCCTTATATTTTACCCTACATCCAACTATCTTCACATGCCCAGCTAGCTTTATTGAGATATTTAGTGTAAGCCTTAAAATTTGTATCTAGACAACCCAACCTTTCACTCCTTCATCCCATACCCATCGTTGATGAAATGGAACATGTACATGAGCCTACCAATAACGCCTTGTGCTAATGATCATAAAAGCACCAAACATTCCAAGAATAAGAATAATTTGGTCAACTAAATATTCTTTTTATGTTCTTTTATCTTGCATTTAAAAACCTTACACTTTTCTCTAATAGAATATCCGATGTATTTGTATGAAGCTCATGTTTAGATGGTTTGAATGGGTAACTAAATTAATCATCTAAGATAAAATGTCCAAAACCCATTCAATTTTTGAAGAAATTTGCTCTTTTTTTTGTATGTGGTAAATATTTTATATATTTAGTTTTGCTTGAAGGAATTTCTCATAGAACACTATGATTAATAAAGAAGAATTGGAGAGACCTGTCAAGTGTTCGAGAACGCTTCAAGCCAAAGGAACTAGGAGTTTCTCACTAACTTGGCGGCTCCAAAGAAATTCTAATAAGGTGTAGAGAAATCTCCCCATTGATAAATAATTCATTTGTGAAGAAGAGTTCAAAATATTACTAGAAAGAGGCAATATAATTGCACATGGTATAATGAAAGTTCTACTATCAGCTTTGTGCTTGGTAAAAGCAAAAGAATAAGTATCCCATGGTGCTTGTTGAAGATGACTTTAAAAACTTAAAGGGAGCTAAATTTCTTTCAAATATTGATCTACACCAAGGTTATCATGAGGTGAGAATTAAAGATGATGATATTCCTAAGACAACCTTTCAAACTAAGTATGGTCACTATGAATTTTTACTCATGCCATTGGGGTTAGGAAACCCATCCGCAACATTCATGACTTTGATGAATCAAGTGCTTAGGACATACTTAGGAAAATTTGTAGTAGATATCCTCGATGACATATTGATCTATAATAATCACTTGAACAAAGTCTTTGAATTATTTTGTGCTAATCAACTTTACGGTAATGAGTCAAAATGTGATTTACTTACCCTAGAAGTAAAATATCTAGTCTATATCATTTCCATAGAAGGAATTTGACCTAGACAAGGTCTAAGTGACTCTTAATTCACCAGAGCCTAAGACTGTTTGAGAATTACAAAGTTCTATTGGATTGGCTGGATATTATCAAAAGTTTGTGGCTAGGTATGCCAAATCAACACTACCTTGGATAGATCAACTCCAAGGAAAGCATTGGAAGATTAATTGGAAAGAGGAACAACCAAAGAATTTTCAAGATGTTAAACTTGCTTTAGCTTTGGCCCCGGGTATACAATGTTGATATATTTAGGTAGTGATGTGTGTGAACACACTAGGACCGCTGGGGCACTTTTTTCCCTCTTTAGGAGGTTTTCTTCCCCCGGCTTGTATATACGCCTATTGCCCTAATGGGCTACTTATCTTTGTACATTCTCTAGTTGTTTGTGCTCCAAGCTTCTTCTTCTTCCTTGTGTTGTTCGCATGCTTCCGCAGACGTCTAACTCCAACAATTGGTATCAGAGCAGGTCGTTGCTTCATCTAGGGCGCCGTCGACACTCCTCCATTTGCAGTCTCAAATTTGCATGAAATTTGGTGAGCATACTCTGGGTGTTTAAAAGATCAAAAAAGCTTTGCTTTGTGGTGCTAAAATCGCAATGTGAGCTCGTTTCGGCCTCCGAACGCATTATCGTAGAGCTTGTGTAGGCTATTTTGTCTTTTTGTGCCAAAGGTATATAACACTATTTGTTGGCCACTTTAAGCGTCTCGAAGTCTGCTACAGGTCTAGCAGAACTCATCTGGGCAATTGTGTTCAACTTTTTGAGATACAGTCAATTTTTTGCATCCAGGTATTTTAGTCACTGGCCATGGATGAAAGTAGTGATGTATTCCGTATGTTGGCTGTTGAAGATAAGTTGGATGGTACCAACTACCCATTGTGGGCTTATATGATGCGACATGTATTGGTTGCAAAAGGATTGTGGAACATTGTGCAGGGTGTTGAAAGATGTCCTATTACACCTCTGACTACAGGCACTGCAAATATAGGTGCTGGAGCTGATGAAGATGGTGTCAAAGATGATATTCCGCAGATTCCTGTTCGTGCTACTGTTTCTGTTGCACCTACTATAGAGCAGATTTGTTGGGATGGCAGAGATGCCCAGGCACATGCATTCATAGCTTTGTCTATCAAACGTGCCATTATTCCTTATATTCGCTCTCGCAGAACAGCTAGAGATGCTTGGGATACACTTACGACATTGTACCAAGCTAGGAATGAGGCTCGTGTTGCTTACCTCCGAAAACAGTTGGAGAGTGAGCACATGAATGAAGGTGATTCTATGGACAATTTCCTAACGAAGATCAAAGACGTGAAGGAACAGTTGATTTCTGCTCATGAGGTTATACCAGATAGCTCACCTATGCAGACCGTTCTGAATGGTCTTCCTGATTCATATCAGAGTTTTGCTTCTACTCTTTGATTGATGATGAAAGGCTATCCAAATGCCTTATCATTTGAGGAGTTAGTCTCTGTTCTATTGCAAGAAGATCAATCCAGGCAAAACAGGTCCATTATGCGAGTTGCAGATCAAGATTTCCTGGCTAGTCAGAAGGGCAAAGGAAAATGGAGCTCTTCAACTAGTAAGCAAAAATCTGCTAATTCTGCATTTTCGAAGAAGTAAGATAAAGATGAGAAGAAATCAGAAAAGCAGAAATTGTTTTGTAAGTACTGTAAAGGGAATGATCATATCATAAAGAACTGTCCAAAACTGGCTGCTAAAGAGGCAAAGAAGAAAGAGGCTGGAATGGTTGTTGCAGAGGCCTCTACACCAAAAACAGAGTCTGCAAATCTTATGTAGGAAGAAGAATGGGCATTTACTACTGTCTGCAGTTTTGACCCATCTTCTCATGATCAGTGCATGTCTGCAGTAGACTCAGATGTTTGGTATTTTGACAGTGGGGCAACCAAACATATTACCCTGCAACATAGTTTCTTCTCTTCAATCGAGCGTGCCCCTAGAGGGAATAGTGTTACATGCGCCAACAACTCCTCTTATCCTGTTATGGGAGTTGATAAGATCATTTTGACTACTCCTGATGGTAGTTCTTTCACTTTGTCGGATGCTTTATTTGTGCCAGCGATCAAAAAGAACCTGTTATCAGTTTCTGCATTAGCCAAGACTGGCTTGGTTGTGAAATTTGTTGATGACAGGTGTACAGTTCATGATCTGTTAAATGGCGATGTGATTATTGCTTCTGGCATTTTATGTCATGGGCTGTATAAGCTCATAGACTATGAAAGATCTAAAAATAATTTGGCATGTGTAGTAAATGATTCTCAGGCTATGTCAGATGCAAAGCTTTTGCATGAACGCTTTGGTTATCTGAATTTTGCTAGTTTGCTATGCCTATAGAAATCTAAAATGGTTTCCTCTTTGCCTAAACTTGAGGCACCTCGAAAACATGTTTGTGAAGGCTGTATTTTGGCCAAAATGTAGCATTCCTCCTTTCCAAAAGATGGTTCAGTTTGGGCTACACCAAAATTGCAGCTTGTACATAGTGATGTCTGTGGTCGTATGCAGATACCCTCTTTTGGAAATTACCTTTACTTCGTGACTTTCATTGATGATTTTTCTAGGCATGCATGGGTATATCCACTCAAAGCAACGTTCAAAGTGTTCATGTGCTTTAAAGAGTTTTTGGTTTTGGCTGAAAATCTGTCAGCATGTAAAATGGGCACCCTCCATTCTGACCGAGGGGGGAATATATGTCTTCTGATTTTAATGCATTTCTGGCTGAAGGTGGGATAAATAACCAGTGTACAGTGCCTTATACACCTCAACAGAATGGAGTTGCTGAATGAAAGAACATGTCACTCATGGAGATGGCGAGGTGCACGGTCAAAAGTCACGCTTTACCACATAGTTTCTCGCTTGAGGCTGTCATGTATACAGCATATGCATTGAACAGGTGTCCCACTAAAGCACTGTAGAGTATCACTCCATATGAGGCTTGGCATGACCCCAAGCCATCTGTTGCTCATCTGTGTGTTTTTGGTTGTTTGGCATATGCACTAGTGCCTGAACAACATCACTAAAAATTGGATGATAAGGCAGTAAAATGTATTTTTTTTGCGTACAGTTCTGAAAGTAAAGGCTATCATCTGTATCATCCACAGATTAAACGCATTCTGGTTAGCAGTGATGTTGTCTTTGTGGAAGATGCTATTCAGCCATTGCTTTCATGTACTAAGGAGACATCTGTTAGCTCCAAAGACATGTATGATACTTTGATGCCTCTTTTTACAAGTGGACAGTCTAGTGCTGGTCCTAATGAGGCAACTTCTCAGCCTTTGCAGGTTTCATATGATGATGCAGATCATTGCATTTCTGATGCAGATTTACATGATGCACTTGTTGATGAGAGAGCTGATATTGAGCAGGCAAAAACTATGCCAAAATGGCTCGTGCAGACCTTGTGTGACAGCAAATTAGATGCACCTTTGTCATATCGTACTCGTTCAGGCTCCACTACAAGGAATATGGGTGTATAGCGACAGTTAAGGTGACAAAATTTTGTAGCTATAAAATTGCAACATGCATCGTAATTAGCATCGCGCACGGACCGTCCATTAAACGACTAAGTTAACAACCTTTTTTGCAACTTGTGGGGCGACGGGGTGCGACGCTCCCATACAGCATCGCTAACATGACTCATTTAAATGCGTCGCATAAGCGACGCTCTTTTACGTCGCATAAGCAATGCTATTTCACGTGGCATAAGCGACGAGACTTTGGTGTCGCATAAGCGACGCTAAAACATGTCGCTTATGTGACGACGGGTAGCATCCTTTACACGACGGTCTATTGATGGAAAAAAATTAAAACGTTGGAGGCTCTTCGATCGGCATTCTCACACATCCGATCGAAGATCTCTCCAACGTTCGCAATTGCGTTGCGCTTACGAGTTGAAGCAAGTATATACAGAATTGTTGTTTTGCCTAAGCTCTCTCTTATTGTCTCCCTCTGTCTCTCTTTCTCTCTTTCTACATCTTTCTCTCTTTGAATGCTCTCTCTCTCTCTCTCTTTGCAAGTTATTCAAGAAGCTAACCAAGCAAAAAGTATGGATAACTATTGTAAGTACAATTTCTATTCTTTGTATATCATTTGAACTGTGTTATTTTCATTAGATAGCATACTCACACTTATTGATATGCACTTATACACTTATACATGATGCAGGTGCACTTTCACACATATACACATATACACATGCACATACACACACATATATACACACAGATACATGTGCACATACACTTAGACATACACACATATACACATGCATATGCACAAACATTTCTAGAACCACATAAAAAGATTTACATGCGTGTATTATTGCATATATATATATATATATATATATATATATATATATATATATATATATATATATATATATATATATATATATATATATATATATATATATATATATATATATATATACACACACATACACACATTAACATATATGCAAATACATGTATATGCACATCCACATGCATGCACATTCAAATGCATACACATGGATGCAAATGGAAATGCATCCACATACACATGCATGTTTCATACATATACACATGCATATACATACATTATACACATATATACACATATATATGCACATACGTACACACATATACACATGCACACACACATGCACATACCTACATATACACATATACATGCACATACACACATATACACATAGAGTTACGCATATACATGCACATACATATACATACATATACACATGCACATGCACGTACTCATACACAGATATACACTTACACATGCACATGCACATACTCATACACACATATACACTTACACATGCACATGCACATACTCATACACACATATACACTTACACATGCACATGCACATACTCATACACACTTATACATTTACACATGCACATGCACATACATACATATACATACACATACACATGCACATACATACATATACACGCACATTCATATACACTTAGGTACACACATATGAATAAATTATATAATTAAAGTATTAAAACACATAGTCACATGCACACACACATGCACATACCTACATATACACATATACATGCACATACACACATATACACATAGAGTTATACATATACATGCATATACATATACATGCATATACATATACACACACATGCACATACTCATACAAACATATACACTTATACATGCACATGCACATACATACATATACACACACATACACATGCACATACATACATATACACACACATATAGATACACTTAGGTACACACATATGAATGAATTATATAATTAAAGTATTAAAACACATATACACATGCACACACACATGCACATACACACATATACACATACAGTAACACATATACATGCACATACATATACACACACATACACATGCACATGCACATACTCATACACACATATACACTTACACATGCACATGCACATACATACATATACACACACATACACATGCACATACATACATATACACTACATATATTACACTTAAGTACACACATATGAATGAATTATATAAATAAAGTATTAAAACACATGCTTAATATAAACAATAATAACAATCAATAGAACAAAACTCTTCATTACTTAATACCATACACATAATTCAAAACATAACTGAAATGAAACATATATAGATTATATATATATATATATATATATATATCAATGTAAATACATATAATCCAATGTCATAATCAACTAAAATCCTAATCATCATCACCATGACCATCATCATCATCAGCAATATCATGATCATCCTGATCTTCCTCATCCTCATCGTCATGATCACCCTGTGACGATCGAGATCGTCCCTCCTGTGTCTATCTCTCCACCTCATCCATATTTGTCTCTCCATAATACTCGTGTATTACATATAACAAGCATAAATAAATAAAACTATTAAACCATTCATAAAAATAAATTAATTATATAAAATTTAAAAATACTCACAAAGGCATCAGGATGATCTTGCATACACTGGCTCAAACGCCGATATCCAAAATGTGTAGCATACTCGATCTCATCTTTCGTAGGATATCGGCCATAATCCTTCCGCTGCAATGAAACAAATAAAAAACATTAGTTACTTGCATTTTAACTAAAATAAAAAAATATACTCACAATAACACATATGCTTACAAATGTAGCTACAAAACCATTATGGCCCATTTGGCCTAGGTGCGATGTGTGGCCCGACTCCACTCTCTTCTTTGCAGCAACCTGTTTATTCAAGAAAAAAAATACATAAATTAAATGTAAAACATTACTAAAATATATAAAAATCATAAATATAAACTATTAATTTGTGTACCTTCTGCTGAGGAAATGACTCCTGAAGACGTAGCTATCTACGAAAAAACTACCACGACTCAGGTGGTATGTGAGCTCGCCTCTTATTTTTTTCGACCATACAATATCTCGTGTTAATTTAATCTCATACAGAAAAAAAAATCAGAATACATACACATATATACACACACATACACATACACATATCCACATACACATATACATGCAAACATATACGCATATATATATATATGTATACATATACACATATACATACATATAACATAAACACACATATAGATATCCACATATATACGTACACACACATGCATGCATATACACTCATTCATACAAAATACATGCATTTATCCCACAATAATGTGTAGTGTATATGTGAATATATGTGTATGTATAAATGTGTATATGTGAATATGTGTGTATGTGTAAATATATATATATATATATATATATATATATATATATATATATATATATATATATATATATATATATATATATATATATATATATATATATATATATGTGTGTGTGTGAATTTTTTGTGTATGTAGATAATCAGATTATTAATATCAAATACCATTATTTGTAGATTCTGATCAATCAGATGGAACTCCACCACCATCTCCTCATCGTGCAATGACTTTAAACTGTAAGTATATCAAACATTTAATTTTAAATATATATATATTTGATGGATTCATAACTTATATTTTTTTTGTTTCTTATTATGTGCAGATTCTTATCAATCAGAGGGTACTCCACCACCTCCTACCCACGCAACGACTTCATGTGTCCTCCGATAGGAATTATGATGAATTTTACTATGAAGAGCATATTATATGTTGGTCTAAATCTTGTTATGGCACGTATCGAAGACCACGATTGGAATGTATTGAACATGAGGCAGAGTATGGTACTTTTGAGCGTGCACCATCACCTAGTCAATGTGATAATGCTTGTGTATATATTCTTATATATATTAATATCATTATTTTATTTAAAAACCATACATAAAATCAAATTATTGTTGATATACAAGAATACTTGCTCGATGATGATAATGATGATAATTCTTCTCATAATGTTAATATACCTCGTACATGTCATGGACTTGCTGTTCATCAATTACAAGCAGAGGTTTCTAGAACTCCTCTACCTCGTGGTTTAGAGAATGAAATGGCAGGAGATTATCCATTGCCAGCTCGTGATCGTTCTTTAGTACAAACATATGATAGAAGAAGATATGGAGGATGGAATAGAGGACCACTTCCTTTAGATGGAGAGGTTTTAAACTTTTAATCGCTATATGATTGCTCCATCCACTATTACTAATGCTACTATATTTGATGGAGAAAGAACTTCCTACTTCATTTTTTGATATTCAGGTTCATTTATTAGTCCATCTTGTAGATGAAATAGAGATTGCAGGTGTTTTCAACACTCGATGGATGTTTTGAGTCGAGCAATTTATGGGAGTATTAAAAGGTTATGTGCGATAAAGAGCGAAACCAGAAGGATCCATGGCAAAGGGTTGGATGCTTGAAGAGTGCATGTATTACGTTAGTGAGTACCTTGAAAGAGTTCATGAAGAAGCTCCACGTGCATGGACCAATGAGTCTTCTTCAAAAATAGCACATGAGGTATTATCAGGTAAGGGGGTTCCATTCTTATTTACATTTCAAGAAAAAAAATGATGTTTCTACTTTTGTAGCTCTTTTTGATGAAGTGGATAATTCTCAACATGCTGATTCTACTGATGAAGAAGAGGAATTACCAGAAATAGATATTAATCCATCAATAGATGATGTGATTCATAAGAACATAGATTTAACAATAGAAGAAATAAATGAAATCAATAAGGATAATGAAGATGAGACTATATTGGTGTCTTACCAAAATGATGGCAATAATGAAAACATATGAGCAGATTAGATAGTAAATTCTACTCTAGTTATCGATCAATAACTTGAAGCTTTTGAATGGATATCAGATAATAGATTTTTTTATTAACTTGAATAACGATGAATCATACTAGAGAGATGAAATCATACTCTTCTAAGTTACAACATGAAGCTCTGGGTATGCCTAGTTATTTTATATATAGCTTTATCTTTGAGGAGCAAATTTTTATCATGTATGTATGCGTATGTGTGTGTATTCATGTGTATTATATGTATACATATGTTAGTATGCATATGTATGTATTTCATGTATATGTATGTGTTTGCATGTGTGTGATATATGTATACATGTGTTAAATATGCATATGTGTATATATGCATATGGATTAATGTAAAATATTCATGTATTCATGTAATATATGCAACTTTTCATAATTGTGTACATGTATATATGTATATGTGTCTATGTGTAAATATGTATGTGTAAATATGTATGCATGTATATATATGTTTATGTGTACATGTAGGCATGTATATGTGATGTGTACATGTATATAAGTATATATGTCTATGTGTAAATGTGTACATGTAAATATGTTAGTATGTATATATATATATTTATGTGTGCATTTAGGCATGTATGTGTGATGCATAATATATCTACTCCATTTAGCTCTCTTCTTGCATGTGGAGCCGCAGAAGAGCCCTCGTCTGATCGCTGGGTAAGCATCTCGATTGTATAGTCCAGCTCTTCATCAGACATCTCTGAGTAATCATGCATTATGGCCCCTAGAGTATCAGACGGAACTCTTGCTCTCATAAGACTTTTTATGAGAGTGAGTTTCGCCTTTCTCTCTCTACTACGATCCATAATACCTAACATATAAAACAAAATTATTAGAAATCTCTCTATATATATATATATATATATATATATATATATATATATATATATATATATATATATATATATATATATATATATATATATATATATATATATATATACATATATATATATATATATATATATATATATATATATATATATATATATATATATATATATATATATATATATATATATATATATATATATATATATATATATATATATATATATATATATATATATATATATATATATATATATATATATATATATATACGTGTACATATGTATGTGTGTATGCATTCAGTATGTGTATGTATGCATGTGTGTGTGTATGTATGTGCGTGTATGTGTGTGTATGTGTGTCTGCATATGTATGTGTGTGTATGCATCATTATGTGTGTATGTGTCTATGTGTGTATGTGTGTGTATATGTGTGTGTGTATGTGTGTGTGTCTATGTGTATGTGTGTGCATCTATGAGTGTGTACGTGTTTATGTGTGTGTATGTGTCTATGTGTGTGTATGTGTCTATGTGTGTATGTGTATGCATGTATGTGTGTATGTGTGTGTATGCATTATGTATGCATATGTGTGTGTATGCATTATGTATGTGTATGTATGCATGTATATATCTATGTATGTATGCATATGCATATGCATTATGTATGTATATATATGCATGTATGTGTATGTGTGAGTATGTCTCTCTATGTGTGTGTATGCATATATGTGTGTGTGTGTAAGCATATATGTGTGTATGTGTGTATGTGTGTGTGTACATGTGTTTGTATGTGTGTATGCATGTGTATGTGTGTCTATGCATCATTATGTG
>MU261212.1:35000-37500 GCA_020310875.1 Ceratopteris richardii | reverse complement strand
TTAGGTGTCCTTCATTGTGTGCTGCCTCTAGCAAAAGATTTACCTCCTCCGGATAGACACACCTTCTCAAGATATCATCCGTATTTATATAAATTACCATTTATAAGAGAATAGGCTTTGGTTTTCAAAAGTAATCTTTTTTTTTCTATAGGTGTCAAGTGTTCTGGAATTTTTCCATTAGTGAGAACCTGAAGAATTTCATCATACCAACCTGTTCGAATTGCTACTAGAAAAAGATTGCTATCCACTAGTTCATCATTGATACCTGTTGCCTTTTCGCTCATTGCAGTCCTGGACACTTGATCTGCAATGTAATGCTCTTTTCTTGGCTTAATATAAATATCAAAATTAAATTCTTGAAATAGGAGTAACCATCTCCAAATCCTTCCAACTACTCTAGGCTTGTTTATCAAATACTTCAAGGGCTGATGATCAGAGATAACAATGAAATGTACACCAAGGAGATAATGTCTAAACTTCTGAAGAGCAAATACGATAGCCAAACCTTCTCTTTCCGTTGTACTGTAATTCCTTTCAGCTTGGTTGAGTAATCTGCTGGCATAAGAGATAGGTCTATCCACTTTGTGAGATGATGGTTGAGCTAAAACTGCACCAACAGCATGAAGACTAGCATCTGTATGCACATGAAATTCCAATGACCAATTAGGAACACTTAAAAGTGGAGCAGTACATAGCCTCATTTTTAATTCACAAAATGCCTTCTCAGCCTCAGCACTCCATGTGAAAGGGATCTTTTTACTGGTAAGCCTTGACAAGGGCTTAGCAATTTCTGAATACATCCTAATGAATCTTCTGTGATACCCTGCATGGCCCAAGAAACTTTGCACTTCCTTTGGGCTTTGTGGAAACATATTTGACAGAAATAATAGAAAGGTCGTAAGGTGCGCCGTTTGCGTATGTAAAGGACAGTGACTCCCCCAGGGCAAGTGCACGACCATCCTTCACTAAAAAATCTCCTGGCGCGAGCCTTCTGAATGTATGAGGATTTATGAGTGTTGTTGTGGCGAATTCCCCGCAGGATACGTGCACATGCTGAGCCGTGCAACGCGGATTCATACACATGTTGTAGATACTAACAGACCACGTAGGAACGCCGTCTGTAAACTCTCCGATTCTTCCATAAATCAACAGCAGGTCCTCGGCACCTCTACACTGTCGTTCATCTTCGTACAGCTTTTTATTCATCCGCGTCGGCAATCCGTAATAAAGATCGGACCGAAGCCCTGAATACGAGACACATCATCAGTACATCGCTCATGAATCTTTTATGTGATAGGTAAATACTTTATATGGCATTAATGACTTCGAAGTTCAGGTGCAGCGTTGCGAAATTGAAGTGCAGCTTTCTTTATAAAGCAAGGAATAAGGAAGTCAAACACTGAACCTCCACGCACAAAAAAAAGGGGGAAGGAAAGAAAATGAAAAAACAATGGAAGAAGAGCAGACTATTGAAACCGAGCTCTAGTCCAAGAATTACGAGAGTGGATTTTTGTGAATTTCTAAGTACTGAAATGAGACGTCTTACGAAACCAAATGTATGTCACCGGACGAAGAATAGGTGATTATAACGTACATCAGCACGTAAAAATATACCTGCAGTTGCTCAACCGATAAGGAGCGCTGTAAGCAGTGGAAGTATGCAGGCACTTGACCGCCAGTACGTCATGGGTTAGATATCTGTCAAAGGTAAGCGCTAACTGTAAAATCGAGGACCCTATGCAGCAATCGAGACACGATGCAATGTCGATGACTGCTTTGTGATAGGTTTCTTATATGTAACATCCATAAGTCAGTAGTCGGCATAAAAATATCAAACGAATTTCGGATATCGTCACAAATAATTCTATAAATAATGGAATCTGTACAGTCGTATTCTGCAATTTGCGACTCTGTCGTGTCGTATGTCCAACAGGGGATGTAAGAAACGGGGGCTGCTATTTTTCTTTTTAAAATAGAGGAGCCTACTACTCCGGGTTTAAATATTGAAGTTCGACTGTACTGGTGAATAGGCTACACATTATGGAAAGAAGTGGCTACATATTTCGGGGACACCATATCACGATATCCTCCTATGACCTTTTCAACTATTAAATTGATTTCTAGCATTAGTGGATATGAGTATTTGTATGAAACATTCGTTCATAGATCAGCATGAATACCTCGAGGCATTCATCAAAGAAATGGTCAAAATGTGAAATTGTTGAATCCGAAAAAACAAAAAAGAGTTTTACTCTCACGTGATTGCCTATTTTATATTAAGGAGATGCCTGAAATGAGAATGAGTGAAAAAGAGCAATCGTGTGGCTTGAAAATGATTTACTGAGGGTTTTATATAAGAGCATAGCACAACGAGCTTAGAACATATGAACAATCGGTAATAGATGGATACGTACATGTACGAGATATATACATTGTTCCTTAAGCGTGTACAAAGCTATGTAAGTTTCGAAAGGTATTTCAAGAAACTAAGGATTTTAAT
>MU261212.1:20000-30000 GCA_020310875.1 Ceratopteris richardii | reverse complement strand
CAAGAGTTGGTGCATGTGTACTTGTGGGATACCAACAACAATAACATGGAGGTGTTAAGGCAAGAATCTTATGTATTCTTTGTAGATGTTTCATCAATTTCATGAGAAGTAGTTTGCATTTCTGGTATTTGATGAGTAGACTCGAGGTTACCACATGCAGTGTCAAAGCATTGGTCTTGAAGTTCACTTTTTTCTTGGTGGTGATGGAATAAGACTTGCTCCATGTTCAGATGTAACTCTCTCTCTCTCTCTCTCTTTGTATTGTACCATCCCTCCCCTCATAGCCCATACTCCTCCACCATCTCTCTCTCTCTCTGTAGCTCTCTCTCTCTCTCTCATTCTCTCTCTCTCTCTCTCTCTCTCTCTCTCTCTCTCTCTCTCTCTCTCTCTCTCTCTCTCTCTCTCTCTCTCTCTCTCTCTCTCTCCCACCCTTTGTCGTCCCTCCCCCCATAGCCAACACTCCTCCACCCTCCATATCTCTCTCTCTCCTTCTCTCTCTCTCTCTCCTCTCTCTCTCTCTCTCTCTCTCTCTCTCTCTCTCTCCCACCCTTTGTCATCCCTCCCCCCATAGCCAACACTCCTCAACCCTCCATCTCACTCTCTCTTACGAGATGTATACATTGTTCCTTAAGGGTGTACAAAGTTATGTAAGTTTCGAAAGGTGTTTCATCAAACTAAGTATTTTAATTCAATCCGACCTTCGAGCTACTAGATTATATTCAAAATACTAGATTTCTAATGGAACGTTTAAGAATTGAAGCTTGTTAAATATCTAAAGTAGATTTAAATATTACATATTCCGAGCTTTATTTCAAAGAGAAAAGTCTTGCTTAGATATGAATGAAACATTGGTTCATAGATGAGCATGAATACGTGTAGTCATTCATTGAAGAAATGGTGAAAATGTCAAATCGTTGAATCCAAAAAAATAGAGAATTTTACTCTCACGTGATTACCTATTTTATATCAAGGAAATGCCTATAATGAGAATGAGGGGAAAAGAGTAATCATGTGGCTTGAAAATGATTTAATGAGGGTTTCATGTGAGAGCATAACACAACGAGCTTGGAACATATCCTCCTATGACCTTCTCCACTCACGATTATTTATCTATCTTTCGCCCATAAGGAACTTGCATAGCAGAACTTTCCAAAGACTTATTATTCATTTGCCCTCAATGAACACTTATTTTCCCTCTATTTCTTTTCAGTATGAAAAATATTGTTTTTCCGAAATGAAGACTGGACATAATCTGTATGTGTGTTTGCTTGAATGCTCTATAATTTAGATAAAAGATATCTCCTATTTATTCTTGTACATTCAAGCTAAGTATGTAGTTCTCCTTAGTCATTCTGAAGTAGTATACTATTAAAGTGATTTCTATCATTATTGGATATGAGTATTTGAACTAAACATTCGTTCATATATAAGCGTGAATACCTCGAGTCATTCATCAAAGAAATGGTCAAAATGTCAAATTCTTGAATGCAAGAAAAAAAAAGTTTTACTCTCACGTGATTACCTAATTTATATTAAGGAAATGCCTGTAATGAGAATGAGGGGAAAAGAGTAATCATGTGGCTTGAAAACGATTTAATGAGGGTTTTATGTGAGAACGTAGGACAACGAGCTTAGAACATACGACCATTTGGTAGTAGATGGATGAGTAGATCTACGAGATGTATACATTGTTCCTTAAGGTGTACAAAGTTATGTAAGTTTCGAAAGGTGTTTCAACAAACTAAGTATTTTAATTCAATCCGACCTTCCAGTTACCCAATGGACTTCAATATCAACATGTGTTGAAGTAACTGAATTGGTGGATTGTTACGGATCATAATATTTAGGAATTATGTTATACTTGATTCATGTCAAAGTACAAAGGTCATATGAATATTATCCAATTTCATCAGATTCCATAAAAAAAAATTTCTGTCATAAAACATTGAAGAATATTTCATACAAATAGTAACATCATACTTATGATGATCTATAAAATCTAAATTCATGTGAGAATAGAACTGCATTGACATATGAGACATAACAAATACCTCCTATAGTAACTTTAGCCTCAATTAATACTTATTGTCCCTATAATCTTCTTCAGTATGAAAATCTTTTTTTCTCCCGAAATAAAGGTTGGACATAATCTGTATGAGTGATTGTTTGAATGCTCTATGATACAGATAAAAGATATTTCCTATTTATCCTTGTACAATCAAGCTAAATTTGATAATTATGTTGCTTCACCTTATTGCATTTCTCCTGTGCTGATAGTCATTCAAAAGTAGTTGTTAGTAAGGCTGCACTTTTACAGCAAATAAAAGATTCTAGGGTTTGTAAAGATCATATATATATATGTGTGTGTGTGTGTGTTTCAATCTTCTGAAATATGTACCAAAATATATAAAATTTGTTTTATTGACTCTTTCTCGCTTGTTTGCGGTTGGTTCTATTGCTCATATGTGATCGAGAACGGAGGTCAACTACTCCAGGAGTGCACTTACCTCCCTTTCTTGAGAGCAGTGAGTTGTTGATGGACCTCCCGACTTCGCAAGAATGATCGAGGTCCACGCATTACTCACGCTCACCGAGAACAGTTTAATACAACTTTGCATGCAACTAATAGGGTAAGAAATATTTGCAATAGCGTATGTATCCTTTTAAATGGAACGCAATGAGAGAGGGAGAGAGAGGAATGAACATAATGCGCAAGTTGTTTTATTCACTTTGATACATCGAATGGCTCGATAACGACTTATTCACCACTTTGTGCTTGGTATTTCCATAGCGAAACGCATGCTTGACTAGCAACACCTCACAATGCCAACTTGGTTGACCATGTACAGCTATCCACCATTGCTCGCCTAGGCCATTTACTAGTGATTCCGATTCCCATCTACTCATTAAAGAGACTTATATATTCACCTTTCCAGAATATCTGGCCACATTAGGCTATATATATATATATATATATATATATATATATATATATATATATATATATATATATATATATATATATATATATATATATATATATATATATATATATATATATATATGTGTGTGTGTGTGTGTATCTACTATCTATCTATCTATCTATCTATCTATCTATATATTTATCTACTTCATGCAAAAAATGGAGGATAAAAAGAAGGGAGTGAAGAGAAAATTCTCATACAGTTTATGTTCTTGATAATTGTAGTTTCTAACATTTGTGCTCTCTCTCTTAGCAGATCTTTGTTCTTATCTCCTCCAAGACAACAAGGGAGTCCCGGGAAGAGGTGCTTTCCTAAAGGGTAGGATTAGAGTTGGTGTTGGAAGGAGGTAGTTGTACCCGTATGTAAATAGGATCATATGTGTTTTGATCTATTCTTTAGAGTAATTTTTATAGTTGTTTCCTATATATCCCTTGGTATTTAGAGTTTCTACGCCTCATTTTTATGCTTATTATGCATTCTGATTATTATAAGTCTCAAGAATAGTTGACTAATGCGTTCCTCTAGTTAGAACCTTATTCATGTTCTAGTCTAATCGTGAGACCTTCTCCGAGAGTAAAGTGGAAAATGTATTACCTATAACCCACACACAATTTCGACACCTATAGGTGAAAATTGCCACACGCCCAATGGGATGGGCCGCTTGGAGGGAATCTTTAAACGTAATTTTGCGAGTAAACGATTAATCATTAGAAGAATCCTAATTATTTAATCATATCGTCCGTGTCTTTGACCTATCTTCTACTCATAAGCATCGCGCAAAGAAAACTGTTGAAGGTGAGTGTTGTTTTTCGCATATAGAAGTTCTTTATAATAGAGGATACTCCCAGAACTACAAATAAGAAACTCGAATGTACAAGTGCAATGCATCCTTATAGATGCATCGTCACAAAGTTCATACTTCGACACTACTTGTTTTTTGAATTACTTTCCTCGAAAGAGACCATTGTAATTTGAGAATAAGTATGGGGGAAAGGGACATTCACAAACACACCAAATGTTTTTCGAAATTGCCGCATAAACTTACGATGGAATTATCTTTGGTTAGTTTCATATGTTTTATAAAGCTGAAGTAGCTACTGTGAAATACATCTCTTATGAGTCCCGAAAATGTTTACAATTTTATTTAGGTATCAATTTTTCTTCCACGTACTCTATCTTTGGCCTTGTATCTATGAATCTGTCTCTTTGTTATGAAAGAGTCAAAGGATAGCCTTCAGAACCCCAAGTTCAAAAAAAATATCAAAATTTATTTCAAATATGTACCCCATATGCATCTTAAATAATGCTATAGTTGTCTTAGGTTTTATAAAAACAAGAGGCTATAAGAACGACTCCGTTTGCGGCTATGTATGGTATTAATTGCTTGACTCCACCTCCTTTTTCTGGATTTTCTAAATAAAGGAAAAGTGTCTAAAGAAATGCAATGAGACAGAGAGAGAGAAGAATGAACATAATGCAAAAGTTCCTTTATTCACTCTGATACATGGAATGATTCGTGAACGCCATCATTGGCAAACATATTTGACAGAAGAAATAGAAAGGTCGTAAGGTGCGCCGTTTGCGTATGTAAAGGACAGTGACTCCTCCAGGGCAAGTGCACGACCATCCTTCACTAAACAATCTCCTGGCGCGAGCCTTCTGAATGTATGAGGATTTATGAGTGTTGTGGCGAATTCCCCGCAGGATACGTGCACATGCTGAGCCGTGCAACGCCGATTCATACACATGTTGTAGATACTAACACACCACGTAGGAACGCCGTCTGTAAACTCTCCGATTCTTCCATGAATCAACAGCAGATCCTCGGCATCTCTACACTGTCGTTCATCTTCGTACAGCTTTTTATTCATCTCCGTCGGCAATCCGTAATAAAGATCGGACCGAAGCCCTGAATACGAGACACATCATCAGTACATCACTCATGAATCTTTTATGTGATAGGTAAATAAGAAAGGAATAAGGAAGTCAAACACTGAACCTCCACGCATAAAAAAAACGGGGAAGGAAAGAAAATGAAAAAACAATGGAAGAACAGCAGACTATTGTAACCGAGCTCCAGTCCAAGAATTACGAGAGTGGATTTTTGTGAATTTCTAAGTACTGAAATGAGACGTCTTACGAAACCAAATGTATGTCACCGGACGACGAATAGGTAGCACGTAAAAATATACCTGCAGTTGCGTGACCTATAAGGAGCGCTGTAAGCAGTGGAAGTATGCAGGCACTTGACCGCCAGTACGTCATGGGTTACATATCTGTCAAAGGTAAGCGCTAACTGTAGAATCGAGGACCCTATGCAGCAATCGAGACACGATGCATTGTCAATGACTGCTTTGTCATAGGTTTCTTATACCTAACATCCATAAGTCAGTAGTCGCCAATAAACCATACAACGAATTTCGGATATCGTCACAAATAATTCTATAAATAATGGAATCTGTAGTGTCGTATTCTGTAATTTGCGACTCTGTCGTGTCGTATGTCCAACAGTGGATGTAAGAAACGGGGGCTGCTATTTTTCTTTTTAAATGGAGGAGCCTACTACTCCGCGTTTAAATATTAAAGTTCGACTGTACGGGTGAATAGGCTACACATTATGGAAAGAAGTGGCTACATTTTTCGGGGACACCATATCAAGATATCCTCCTATGACCTTTTCAACTATTAAATTGATTTCTAGCATTAGTGGATATGAGTATTTGTATGAAACATTCTTTCATAGATCAGCATGAATAATTCGAGTCATTCATCAAAGAAATGGTCAAAATGTGAAATTGTTGAATCCGAGAAAACAAAAAAGAGTTTTACTCTCACGTGATTGCCTATTTTATATTAAGGAGATGCCTGAAATGAGAATGAGTGGAAAAGAGCAATCATGTGGCTTGAAAATGATTTAATGAGGGTTTTATATAAGAGCATTGCACAACGAGCTTAGAACATATGAACAATCGGTAATACATGGATACGTACATCTACGAGATATATACATTGTTCCTTAAGCGTGTACAAAGTTATGTAAGTTTCGAAATTTTCAAAATTGAAGGACATAACCAATACCTCCAAGTCTATAGTAACCTTAGCCTCAATTAATACTTATTGTCCCTATAATCTTCTTTAGTATGAAAATCTTTTTCTTTTTCCTGAAATAACGGTTGGACATAATCTGTATGAGTGATTGTTTGAATGCTCTATGATACAGATAAAAGATATTTCCTATTTATTCTTGTACATTCAATCTAAATTTGATAATTATGTTGCTTCACCTCAATTGCATTTCTCCTGTGCTGATAGTCATTCAAAAGTAGTTGTTAGTAAGGTTGCACTTTTACAGCAAATAAAGATTCTAGGGTTTGTGAAGATCATATATATATAATATATATATATATATATATATATATATATATATATATATATATATATATATATATATATATATATATATATGTGTGTGTGTGTGTGTGTGTGTGTGTGTGAATCTTCTGAAATATGTACCAAAATATATAAAATTTGTTTTATTGACTCTTTCTCGCTTTTTTGCGGTTGGGTCTATTGCTAATATGTGATCGAGAACGGAGGTCAACTACTCCAGGAATGCACTTACCTCCCTTTCTTGAGAGCAGTGAGTTGATGAAGCTCCCGACTTCGCAAGAATGATCGAGGTCCACACATTACTCACCCTCACTGAGAACACTTTAATACGACTTTGCATGCAACTAATAGGGTAAGAAATATTTGCAATAGCGTATGTATCCTTTAAAATGGAAGGCAATGAGAGAGGGAGAGAGAGGAAGGAACATAATGCACAAGTTCTTTTATTCACTTTGATACATGGAATGACTCGATAACGTCTTATTCACAACTTTGTGCTTGGTATTTCCATAGCGAAACGCATGCTTGACAAGCAACGCCTCACAATGCCAACTTGGTTGACCATGTACAACTATCCACCATTGCTCCCCTAGGCCATTTACTAGTGATCCCGACTCCCATCTACTCATTAAAGAGACTTATATATTCACCTTTCCAGAATATCTGGCCACATTAGGCTATGTAAAGCTGATGTCTACTTCATGCAAAAAAATGGAGGATAAAAAAAAGGGAGTGAAGAGAAAATTCTCAGACAGTTTATGTTCTTGATAATTGTAGTTTCTAACATTTGTGCTCTCTCTTAGCAGATCTTTGTTCTTATCTCCTCCAAGACAACAAGGGAGTCCCGGGAAGAGGTGCTTTCCTAAAGGGTAGGATTAGAGTTGGTGTTGGAAGGAGGTAGTTGTAGCCGTATGTAAATAGGATCATATGTGTTTTGATGTATTCTTTAGAGTAATTATTATAGTTGTTTCCTATATATCCCTTGGTATTTAGGGTTTCTATGCCTCATTTTTATGCTTATTATGCATTCTGATTATTATAAGTGTCAAGAATAGTTGACTAATGCGATCCTCTAGTTAGAACCTTATTAGTGTTCTAGTCTTATCGTGAGACCTTCTCCGAGAGTAAAGTGGAAAATGTATTACCTATAACCCACACACAATTTCGACATCTAAAGGTGAAAATTGGTACACGCCCAGTGGGAAGGGCCGCTTGGAGGGAATCTTTAAACGTAATTTTGCAAGTAAACGATTAATCATTAGAAGAATCCTAATTATTTAATCATATCGTCTGTGTCTTTGACCTATCTTCTACTCATAAGCATCGCGCAAGGAAAACTATTGAGGGTGAGTCTTGTTTTTCGCATATAGAAGTTCTTTATAATAGAGGATACTCCCAGAACTACAAATAAGAAACTCGAATGTACAAGTGCAATGCTCGAAAGAGACCATTGTAAATTGAGAATAAGTATGGGGGAAAGCGACATTCACATACACACCAAATGTTTTTCGAAATTGCCGCAGACACTTACGATGGAATTATGTTTGGTTAGTTTCATATGTTTTATAAAGCTGAAGTCGCTACTGTAAAATACATCTCTTATGAGTCCCGAAAATGTTTACAATTTTATTTAGGTATAAATTTTTCTTCCACGTACTCTATCCTTGGCCGTGTATCTATGAAAGTCTCTCTTTGTTATCAAAGAGTCAAAGGATAGCCTTCATATCCTCAAGTTTAAAAAAAATATCAACATTTATTTCAAATATGTACCCCATATGCATCTTAAATAATGCTATACTTGTCTTAGGTTTTATAAAAACAAGAGGCTATAAGAACGACTCCGTTTGCGGCTATGTATGGTATTAATTGCTTGACTCCACCTTCTTTTTCTGATTGTCCAAATAAAGGAGAAGTGTCTAAAGAAATGCAATGAGACAGAGAGAGAGAAGAATGAACATAATGCAAAAGTTCGTTTATTCACTCTGATACACGGAATGATTCGTGAACGCCATCATTGGCAAACATATTTGACAGAAGAAATAGAAAGGTCGGACAGAGAGAGAGAGAGAGAGCACGAGAGAGAGAGAGAGAGCCCGAAAGAGAGAGAAAGAGAGAGAGAGAGAGAGAGAGAGATGGAGAGAGAGAGAGAGAGAATGAGAGACAGAGAGAGATGGATGGTGCAGGAATGTAGGCTGTGGGGGATGATCGAGGAGAGAGAGAGAGAGAGAGAGAGAGAGAGAGAGAGAGAGAGAGATTGACAAACAATAATAAACCGAAACTCTGATAGATCAATTTCGTTGCTAAGGCTACTATAGAGCTGGAGATACTGGTTATGTCTCATATATCAATGCAGTTCTATTGGTCGCTTTCCCCATACTTATTCTCAAATTACAATGGTCTCTTTCGAGGAAAGTAATTCAGAAAACAAGTAGTGTCGAAGTATGAACTTTGTGACCATGCATCTATAAGGATGCATTGCACTTGTACATTCGAGTTTCTTATTTGTACTTCTGGGAGTATCCTCTATTATAAAGAACTTCTATATGCAAAAAACAAGACTCACCTTTAATAGTTTTCTTTGCGCGATGCTTATGAGTAGAAGATAGGTCGAAGACACAGACGATATGATTAAATAATTAGGATTCTTCTAATGATTAATTGTTTACTTGCAAAATTACGTTTAAAGATTCCCTCCAAGCGGCCCATCCCACTGGGCGTGTACCAATTTTCACCTATAGATGTCGAGATTGTGTGTGGGCTATAGGTAATACATTTTCCACTTTACTCTCGGAGAGGGTCTCACGATAAGACTAGAACATTAATAAGGTTCTAACTAGAGGAACGCATTGGTCAACTATTCTTGACACTTATAATAATCAGAATGCATAATAAGCATAAAAATGAGGCATAGAAACTCTAAATACCAAGGGATATATAGGAAACAACTATAAAAAATACTCTAAAGAATAGATCAAAACACATATGATGCTATCTACATACGGCTACAACTACCCCCTTCCAACACCAACTCTAATCCTACCCTTTAGGAAAGCACCTCTTCCCGGGACTCCCTTGTTGTCTTGGAGGAGATAAGAACAAAGATCTGCTAAGAGAGAGCACAAATGTTAGAAACTACAATTATCAAGAACATAAACTGTATGAGAATTTTCTCTTCACTCCGTTTTTTTTATCCTCCAATTTTTTGCATGAAGTAGACATCAGCTTTACATAGCCTAATGTGGCCAGATATTCTGGAGGGTGAATATATAAGTCTCTTTAATGAGTAGATAGGAGTCGTAATCACTAGTAAATGGCCTAGGGGAGCAATGGTGGATAGCTTTACATGGTCAACCAAGTTGGCATTGTGAGGCGTTGCTTGTCAAGCATGCGTTTCGCTATGGAAATACCAAGCACAAAGTGGTGAATAAGTCGTTATCGAGTCATTCGATGTATCAAAGTGCATAAAGGAACTTGCGCATTATGTTCATTCCTCTCTCTCCCTCTCTCATTGCGTTCCATTTTAAAGGATACATACGCTATTGCAAATATTTCTTACCGTATTAGTTGCATGCATAGTTGTATTAAAGTGTTCTCGGTGAGCGTGAGTAATGTGTGGACCTCGATCA
>MU261212.1:0-12500 GCA_020310875.1 Ceratopteris richardii | reverse complement strand
ATTACTATTTTTTCTTCATTCTCATAGCACACATTTCCTTAAAATATAATAGGTAACCACGTGTGATTAAAACTATAGTTAGAGACTTTTCCAATGCAAAATAAAAAGGGAAGATTTCAACACAACAATGTGTATTGCTGAATGAAATTGAAAACTTAAGTAGCGCATTAAGGTTACAAGCATGCATACAAACTATGAGAAAAATCTTCTAATAAGGGGAAAAAGTTTCCCTTTAGTCCTTAGGGGGTCGACAATCTTCGATTGATAGTTTTGATAAGGTATAAGCTTAGAGGTCAACTCCAAAAAAAACTCTTCATCAAATTTTAACGTGCAACATCCAAGCTCTTTCATGGGAAAATTTTCTTTTGATTTTAAAAAGTTCATAAAACTAGTTCTTTTTTGAAGAGACATTCTCATTTCTCTATTGTAATTATGTACTTTAACTCTAGTATTAAAAGGATCAACAAAAATATCATTGAGATTCACTAATTGTCTTCTCTTATTTCCAAAAACATATGAATGAATATGATATGCGAAATATAGAGCTTATGCTCAAACACATAGGAGCTTCTTGAAGATCTAGACCATTTTCATTCATAAACTAACTTGAGAAACAATATTAAGTGGAGACTCTGATAGACCAAATTCGTTGCTAAGGTCACTACCGAGCTGAAGGTACTGGTCATGTCTCATATATCAATGCAGTTTTATTGTCAAATGAATTTAGTTTCATTAGATCATCATAACCATTATGTTACTATTCTTTGGAAATTTTCTTAAGCCCAAAATAATCTTCAATCTTTAAGACAGAATATTCTTTTTTCGTATCGAATCTCATGGTAACATTGGATAGTATTCATACGACCTTTGTACTTTGACATGAATCAAGTATACCATATTACCTCAATATTCTTATCCATAATTTCCACCATTTCACTTACTTAAACACATTTTGATATTGAAATCCATTGGAACTAGAAGTTTAGTTAGTGATTTAGGTGCTTTCTTAAAGGATAGGATTAAAGTTGGTGTTGGGAGGAGGTAGTTGTAGCAGAATGTAAATAGCATCATATGTGTTTTGATCTATTCTTTAGAGTAATTTTTATATTTTTCTCCTATATATCCCTTGGTATTTAGAGTTTCGATGCATCATTTTTATGTTTATTATGCATTTTGATTACTATAAGTGTCAAAAGTAGTTGACTAATGTGTTCTTCTACTTAAAACCTTATGAATGTTCTACTCTTATCGTGAGACCTTCTCCGAGAGTAAAGTGGAACATGTATTACCTATAGCCCACACACAATTTCGACACCTATAGGTGAAATTTGCTACACGCCCAGTGGGATGGGCCCCTTGGAAGGAATCTATAAACGTAATTTTGCAAGTAAACGATGAATCATTAGAAGAATCCTTATTATTTAGTCATATCGTCTGTGTCTTTGACTTATCTTCAACTCATAAGCATCGCGGAGAGAAGACTATTGAAGGTTAGGATACTCACAGAACTACAAATAAGAAACTCGAATGTAGAAGTGCAATGCATCCTTATAGATGATCCTTGTTTTCTGAATCACTTTCCTTGAAAGAGTCCATTGTCATTTGAGAATAAGTATCGGGAAAAGCGACATTCACATACAAAACAATTGTTTTTCAAAATTGCCGCAAAACTTACGATAGAATTATGTTTGGTTAATTTCATATGTTTTATAAAGTTGAAGTTGCTACTGTTAAATACATCTCTCATGTCCCGAATATGTTTAAAATTTTATGTAGGTATCAATTTTTCCTCCACGTACTCTATGTTTGGACGTGTATCTATGAAAGTCTCTCTTTGTAATGAAAGCGTCAAATGAAAGCCTTCAAATCCCTCAACTTCAAAAAAAGATCAAATTTTTTTTCAAGTATGTCCATATGCATATCAAATAATGCTATACGTGTCTTACGTTTTATAAAAACAAGAGAGAGAGAGAAGAATGAACATATGCGAAAGTTCTTTTATTCACTCTGATACATGGAATGATTCGTGAACGCCATCATTGGCAAACATATTTGACAAAAGAAATAGAAAGGACGTAAGGTGCGCCGTTTGCGTATGAAAAGGACAGTCGCAAATAATTCTATAATATTAAAGTACGACTGTACGGGTGAATTGATTTGTAGCATTATTGGATATGAGTATTTGTATGACGATATCCTCCCATGACCTTTTCAACTATTAAATTGATTTCTAGCATTAGTGGATATGAGTATTTGTATGAAACATTCGTTCATAGATCAGCATGAATACCTCGAGTCATTCATCAAAGAAATGGTCAAAATGTGAAATTGTTGAATCCAAAAAAACAAAAAGAGTTATACTCTCACGTGATTGCCTATTTTATATTAAGGAAATGCCTGTAATGAGAATGAGTGGAAAAGAGCAATCATGTGGCTTGAAAATGATTTATTGAGGGTTTTTTATAAGAGCATAGCACAACGAGCTTAGAAGATATGAGCAATCGGTAATAGATGGATAAGTACATCTACGAGATATATACATTGTTCCTTAAGCGTCTACAAAGTTATGTAAGTTTCGAAAGGTATTTCAACAAACTAAGGATTTTAATTCAATCCAGCCTTCAAGCTACTAGATAATATTCAAGCTTTTCGATGTCTAATGGAAGGTTTAAGAATTGAAGCTTGTTAAATATGTAAAGTAGATGTAAACATTCAAGATTGGATGGGACAATAGAACTGTATTGATATATCAAACATAACCAGTACCTCCAGGTCTATAGTAACCTTAGCAACGAGATTGATCTATCAGATTTTTGGTTTAATATTGCTTCTTAATTTGATTGATGAATGAAAACGGTCTAGATATTCAAGAAGCTCCTATCGATTGAAGCATACGCTATTATTCTCATATCGCATTCATTCTTATGTTTTTGCAAATAAAAAAAAGAAGATTAGTGAATTTAAATGTTATTTTGTTGGAAACGCAGATCCTTTTAACACTAGAGTTATAAGTACATAATTACAAGAAAGAAACGAGAATGTCTCTTTAAAAAAGAACTACTTTCGACAACTTTTCAAAATGAAAAGAAAATTTGCTCATTAAAGAGCGCGGATGTTGCACGTTAAAGTTTGAGGAAGAGTTTTCTTGGAGCCGACCTCTAAGCTTATACTTTGTCAAAACTACCCATGGAAGGTCCCGATTGAGATACATATGGTACTCCATATGGTACTCCAATTATTCGCAATTACATATGGTACTCCAATTATTCGCAAAGAATATGAAATCGGAACCATTGAAGGAAGTCTCACATATTTTATAATTCATTAGTATTAGACTCCTACAATAGACCTTTAACTTGTTCATTAGGAAATTAGAAGACTATTGTTCATTAGACTATTGTTCTCTGATTCCTTGTGAGCTTCATGGCCCTTGTATGCAACTCCTTCCTCTATTTCATTGATTTCCATCGTGCAACACTCTGTACTTTCCATCATCCAATTCAATAATGTATCTTCTTCCTGGGGTAAAGAAGGCATTACCTAAGTGTCTAGAGTATACCGAGTAGTTTTCCCTGAGTGGAATCGTTCTTCCAAATGTAGTTGTAGTTGGCTATTGGTGTTTGTTGAAGTCCACAATTTGTTTTTCCCCCAATCTTGCAAAGCTTTTGCTTGCCTTAGCCAAGGCCGCCGGAGGAGTAATGGGTAAGAAGTCTCCTATGGAAGTGCAATAACAAAAAAATCTAGAACAAAGTGACAACCCTGTACTATCATCAGTACCTTTTCGATAATGCCAACTTGCATAGCTCGATGTTGATCTGCTAGGGTAACTGTGAATGGTGCCATCTTAATGGGGTTCAAATTCAGTTTCCTCATTGTGAAATGTGGCATCAAATCAATGCGAGAGCCTCCATCTATGATCACACCTCTGAGAGCTTCATCCGTTATAAATACAGATAACCTTGAGCTTTGGTAGTTTGCCAGGGGTGTAGGGGGAAAATCAACCATGAATTCATGTATACTAGGTGCTTGACTCAGGTGAGCAGAGTGTATAATTTTTAATAAGTGGCTCCTTATTTTTGAATCCATCTTTATGAGTTCATATAGACTAACCTTATGATGAATACCTTTCAAGATCTGCTCAATGTTTACCATATGTGTGTCTTCTTGGAGACTTGTTGGTCGGTCCTTTAGTGAAGTAGCCATCCTTTCATAAGCTCCTTCAATATTTTCTTGGTCCTTCCAGCCAACCTTCTTTTCCTCCTCTTTATCGTGGAGTCCTTCTTGTTCCTCTCCACGGGTTGCTCCCGCTTGTCTAGCTCTAGTAGTCATGGGCATTGAAGAAGATGAAACAAGCATAAGACTGAGTGGTCATACGTTCCACTTGGGGAGAGACTATAATCATGGGAATTGGAGCGGGGCAGCTCTTTGGGCAATCTTTGGTATAGTGATCCCTTGCCTCTAGACAATGTTGACAAGGAGGTGCATCTTCTGGAAGGGAACACCTATTTTGCATATGGCCATACTCACCACAACGATAACACATCAATGGCCTATTATATCTAGGCTTCGTTGTATGGTTCTCCTCTCTATTAGCTGCATTTGAAGTACTAGCATAATATGAATCCAAAGCTTGAGGGTTTAGGACAAAATGGCCCTCCTTTCCACAAAATGGACAGCTTACCCTATTAGGACAATTAGCATTGGAATGTTCATTGTTGTTACATATTGTACAGCAAATCTGCCTTCTTATATCCTCAGTGGTCCGCAAATCTTCTAACTCGCTGCGCAGTTAGGCTACTTCATCAGAGGAGTGTTGGCTATGGGGGGAGGGACGACAAAGGGTGGGGGCGAGACAGAGAGAGAGAGAGAGAGAGGGGGGGGGTGGGAGAGAGAGAGAGAGAGAGAGAGAGAGAGAGAGAGAGAGAGAGAGAGAGAGAGAGAGAGATGAGAGAGAGAGAGAGAGAGAGAGAGAGAGAGAGAGAGAGAGAGATAGAGAGAGAGAGAGAAGAGAGAGAGAGAGAGAGAGAGAGAGAGAGAGAGAGAGAGAGAGAGAGATGGATAGTGGAGGAGTATGGGCTATGAGCAGAGGGATGGTACAATACAAAGAGAGAGAGAGAGAGAGAGCGAGAGAGAGAGCGAGAAAGAGAGAGAGAGAGGGAGAGAGAGAGTATTTCCTTCCCCCTTTTTTTTCTGCGTGGAGGTTCAATGTTTAACTTCCTTATTCCTTGCTTTATAAAGAAAGCTGCACTTCAATTTTGGAACGCTGCACCTGAAGTTCGAAGTCATTAATGCCATAGAAAATATTTACCTATCACATAAAAGATTCATGAGTGATGTACTGATGATGTGTCTCGTATTCAGGGCTTCGGTCTTATCTTTATTACGGATTGCCGACGGAGATGAATAGAAAGCTGTACGAAGATGAACAACAGTGTAGAGGTGCCGAAGACCTGCTGTTGATTCATGGAAGAATTGGAGAGTTTACAGACGCCGTTCCTACATGGTCTGTTAGTATCTACAACATGTGTATGAATCGGCGTTGCACAGCTCAGCACGTGCACGAATCCTGCGGGGAATTCGCCACAACAACGCTCATAAATCCTCATACATTCAGAAGGCTCGCGCCAGGAGATTGTTTAGTGAAGGATGGTCGTGCACTTGCCCTGGGGCAGTCACTGTCCTTTACATATGCAAACGGCGCACCTTAGGACCTTTCTATTTCTTGTGTCAAATATGTTTGCCAATGATGGCGTTCACGAATCATTCCATGTATCAGAGCGAATAAAGGAACTTTTGCATTATGTTCGTTCTTCTCTCTCTCTGTCTCATTGCATTTCTTTAGACACTTCTCCTTTATTTGGAAAATCAGAAAAAGAAGGTGGAGTCAAGCAATTAATACCATACATAGCCGCAAACGGAGTCGTTCTTATAGCCTCTTGTTTTTATAAAACCTAAGACAAGTATAGCATTATTTAAGATACATATGGGGTACATATTTGAAATAAATTTTGATATTTTTTTTGAACTTGGGGATCTGATGGCTATCCTTTGACTCTTTCATAACAAAGAGAGACTTTCATAGATACACGGCCAAACATAGAGTACGTGGAAGAGAAATTGATACCTAAATAAAAATGTAAACATTTTCGGGACTCATAAGAGAAGTATTTGACAGTAGCGTACTATTCACCCGTACTATTCATAAACATTTTCGAAATTGACAGTGAATAGTTCATGAACTTCCCTATCTTACTATTGCTTGAGAATTTCAACAAACTAATGCTCCATTGCATCCGGAACGTGCCAAAACCCTAAGATTGACTATCTATTTGCATGATTCTGATATGGAGAGGTCTTGATGAGCCTATTTGTGCATGAATCTAGAACACGACCAATGCAAGCGATTAGGCTCATCTAGAAATATTGGATGGGTCTAATCTCTTGCATCGTTCATGTCTGGAAATCAATACAAAAAGGCTTATCAAAACCTTTGGGTATCCAAATCATGCAAATAGACAATCAATCTTAGAGTTTTCGCATGTTCCGGACGCAATGATAGCATTATTTTCTCCAAATTCTTAACCAATAATAAGATACAAAAGTTCACATGCAATCTAAGCTTCAAGATGACCTCCTTTGGAGATGACCGGCGATTAGGACCATCAAAGATTCCTTGATGGGCCTAATCGCTTGAATTGGTTGTGTCCAATCAATTATCATATTTATAGCTATATGAATGAATGCTCCATATAGAACAACTTAATGTGTGTATAAATATTATTTTCAACATTAATTATATGTTTCTATAAAGTTAAGGATGAGAAATCGAACATGACCAAAGCAAGCGATTAGGCCCATCTGATATTCTCTGATGACCCTAATTGCTTGGATCGGTCGTGTCTCATGCTTTGTTTCTGCTTGTGTTTCCAGTTATTTCTATGACTTTAAAAGTTTCCTTGGACCTTTTCTGACCTAGGTTTTCAATTTTTTCCATAGTTATCTATATTGGATGAAGGACAACTACATTGGCAGGGGGAAGGGAACAAGGAAAACCATAGAGGAGAAAGGAAAGACAAAGATGGATATTCATTGAGTGATCCACTATCTTCAAAAATTGAATCCAAAATTATTTTTGTGTTATTCATAAGCAGTATAGTGAAGAGGTAGATTTTGCACTATTCTCATTGAGGACTCTTTCAAGATACATGGGTTTTACTTCAATACACTTTAATGCATACAGAGTTTTGCTACTTGAAAGAACAGCTGCATTAAGAATCTTTAGATATGCCCCAGGACTCAATGCTTCAAGGGCAAGCTACTTCCTTTCTTACTCAAGCTATGCAATGGCTGCAGGCGTGTAAGATGTGAAAAGTATTGTTGGCTACAAGAGAAAAGAGTACCTCAGATATAGAGGAGATTTTCTAGAGCCAAGTTCATTCAAAAGACTCAAGAAGGATTAAATATATTTCTTTTCAAAGCTTATTACTCATGAAAAGTACATAGATACACATATTTATTGCCAAAGGGATACAAGACATTGCAAATATGAAGGATGTAATCTTTTTTGTGTAATTGATCCATGTCCTAATATTAATCCTTATTGATCCATGATCTGTTTCTCTCTAGTGAAAGTCCTATTTATTTGATGTTAATAATCTTCTTTTTGTAGGTTATGGATAGGAAAAGGAAGACATCAAGGTATTCTCTCCAATCACAACATGGGAACTCCGAAGTGTAAGCCTTGTCATAGGTTTTGTTGTGTTCTATTTTAAAGCCTTGCCATCCATTTTGAATTTAAGTTTACCTTGCAATGCTCCTAAGCTTCTCAAAATGCATATTGATCAAAACATTCCAGGAATTCCTAACTTGAATGAAGAAAAAAGGTTTGAATACATTCAAATACATGTGCCATTACAGAAAGACAGCACCTCATGTGGCTGGAGAGTGATTGAAAATGCAGTAAGGTTCTTGGAAAGCAGGTTTTACAATCCTCAGTTAAACTTGTCAGACTATCGAGATGCTTGGGTCATCCTGATGAAGGAGAGAGCAATAAATGCCATTATGAAACATGGAATATGCCCTTATGATCTAGACTTAGCTCCACCACCACACCAGATAAAAAGAAGTCTAAAGAAAAGAAGAAAGGGTTTCATATTCACTCCCCATAGAAGCATGGGCGAAAGAATAAGAGTAGAGGTGAGGGCTCCAAAAAGGACAAAAAAGAAGGGTGAAACATTATATTTTTGGAATCTAATGTGTAACCAACATATGTTGGAAGATTTATTGATGTACAAATTATATGTAATTATGCCAGTCTTCATCTAGAAGATGGTCATTCTAACTATATTTATATGCCTTGAGTAATGTAATGTTGAATAGATCCTCTTGAGAACTAAGCAAAAGTGACTTCATTGCATGGTTCAAGCAAAATTGAATTGGTCCTATCATCAAAATGTCTATTTTGTGTGCTTTCTGCTTTATTCATGTTGAAAAGTTAAATGTGAATAGGATAGAGAAGTTTTTATGACATGACAAATGCAAGCTTATACCTTGTCAAAACTACCCATGGGAGATCCCGATTGAGATAGATGGACCGTCAATTACATAGCGCTATTCTAATTATTCACAAAGAATATGAAATCAAAACCATTGAAGGAAGTCTCACATATTTTATAATTCATTAGTATTAGACTCCTACAATAGACCTTTAACTTGTTCACTAGAAATTAGAAGACTATTGTTTACATATGCCAAGGAACCCTTTGTCAGTCTATTTTGATATCGATATGTGTGGACAACCTAAGGAGTAAAGCATATGTTACCATCAGATTCCTTACAAAAAAAGAATATTCTATCTTAAACATTGAAGATTATTTTGGGATCAAAGGATTTTCCAAATTAATAGTAACATTATACTTATTATGATGTAATACTAAATTCATGTGACAATAGAACAACATTGATATATGAGACATAACCAGTATCTCCAGCTCTATAGTAGCCTTAGACACTAAATTGATCTATCAGAGTTTCTACTTATTATTGTTTGTCAATCTCTCTCTCTCTCTCTCTCTCTCCCCCCTCGATCATCCCCCACAGCCTACATTCCTCCACCCTCCATCTCTCTATGTCTCTCATTCTCTCTCTCTCTCTCTATCTCTATATCTATCTATCTCTCTCTCCCTCTCTCTCTCTCTCTCTTTCTCTCTCTTTGTCTCTTTGTATTGTAGCATCCCTCTCCTCATAGCCCATACTCCTCCACCATCCATCTATCTCTCTCTCTAGCTCTCTCTCTCATTCTCTCTCTCTCCTCTCTCTCTCTATCTCTCTCTCTCTCTCTCTTCTCTCTTCTCTCTCTTCTCTCTCTCTCTCTCTCTCTCTCTCTCTCTCTCTCCTCTCTCTCTCTCTTTGACCCTTGGTGTCCCTCCCCCATAGCCAACACTCCTCCACTCTACATCTCTCTCTCTATTGCACTCTCTCTCTCTCTCTCTCCCTCCCTCTTTCTCTCTCCATCTCTCACTCTCTTTGTCTCTTCTGTCTCTCTCTCTTTGTCCTCCATCTCTCTCTCTCTCTCTCTCTCTCTCTCTCTCTCTCTATCTCTCTGTGTCTCTCTCTCTCTATCTCTCTCTCCGCTCTCTCTCTCTCCATCTCTCCATCTCTCTCTCTACCCTCTATTGTCGCTCCCCTCATAGCCCATGCTCCTTCACCATCCATCTCTCTCTCTCTCTCTCTCTCTCTCTCTCTCTCTCTCTCTCTCTCTCTCTCTCTCTCTCTTTCTCTCTCTCTCTTCCCCCTCCCTCCAATCTATCGTCCCTCCCCCATTCCCACACTACTATACCCTCCGTCTTCTCTCTCTCTCTCTCTCTCTCTCTCTCTCTCTCCTCTCTCTCTCTCCTCTCTCTCTCTCTCTCTCTCTCTCTCTCTCTCTCTCTCTCTCTCTCTCTTTCTCTCTCTCCCCCCATCTCCCTCCCTGTCCACCTCGCTCTCTCTCTCTCTCCCCCCTCTCTCTCTCTATCTCTTTCTCTCGCTTTCTCTCTCTCTTTCTCTCTCTCTTTCTCTCTCTCTTTCTCTTGCCCTCTCTCTTTCTACCCTCTACCATCCCTCCCTTTGCAGCCTATAGACCTCCACCATCCATCTCTCTCTCTCTCTCTCTCTCCATAAATTAACTTGACAAACAATATAAAGCAGAGACTCTCATAGATTAAATTCGTTCCTAAGGTCACTACCGAGCTGGACGTACTGGTCATGTCTCATATATCAATGCAGTTCTATTGTCACATGAATTTAGTTTCATTAGATCATGGAATTTGTTTTTCGTATGGAATCTGGTGGTAACATTGGATAGTATCCATATGACCTTTGTACTTTGACATGAATTAAGTATACCATATTTCCTCAATATTCTTATCCATAACTTCCAGCATTTCACTTACTTCAACACATTTTGATATTGAACTCCATTGGAACAGGAGTTTAGGTAGTGATTTTATATGTTTAATTATGTTTCTACAAGATATATTACTCATTTGCTCAACCCTTTATAAAAGTAATAAAGCCTAGTACACTATGAAGACCCATGGCTTTTCGTTCCTTCAGGACATAATAAAAATATTTCATTTTAAGATTTCTTGAAAAATTTAAGATCATAGAGGAGACTCTTAAGCATGCATTAGTGTTTTTAGAGCTTTTTTACAAGAATATATTACGATATCTAAGGAAGAATTTTCTCTTTCAATAAAGCTTTCAATATGCAATGTTTACATCTACTTTAGATATTTTGCAAGCTTCAATTCTGAAACCTTCCATTAGATATCTAGTAGTTTGAATATTGTCTAGTAGCTTGAAGGTCGGATTGAATTAAAATCCTTATTTTGTTGAGATACCTTGGAACTTACATAACATTGTACACCCTTAATCGAAAATGTATATATCTCGTACATCTGCTTATCCATCTGTTACCAATTATTTATATTCTCTAATCTCTTTGTGCTATGCTCTCACATAAGATGCTCATTCAATCATTTTCGAGACACATGATTACGCTTTTGGCCTCATTCTCATTACTGTCATTTCCTTAACATGTGTAGCCTATTCACCGTATAGTTGTACTGATTTAAGGACATTCATGTAAGTAGTCCTTTTTTGAAGAGACATTCTCATTTCTCTATGTAGCTATCTAATATACTTTTAGTATTAAAAGGATGTGCATTTCCAACAAAAATGTCATTAAAATTCACTAATTTTATTTTTTTATTCGCAAAAGCACTTTTTCAAAAGCGATAAGAAAATTTTAGATCTTATGGTCAAATACATAGGAATTTCTTGAAGATCTAGACCATTTTAATTAGTAAATTAATTGGACAAACAATATTAAGCTGAAAATCTAATTGATATATTTTGTTGCCAAGGTTACTAAGCCTACTCCTGCGGGTTGAAATATTAAAGTACGACTCTACGGGTTAATATGCTACACATTATGGAAAGAAGTGGCTACGATTCTTGAGCAATAACTTGCATAGCAGAACTTTCCAAAGACTTCTTATTCATCTAGCCTAAATGAACACTTATTTTCCCTGTACTTCTTTTTAGTATGAAAATATTGATTTTCCAAATGAAGAATGGACATAATCTGTATGAGTGTTTGCGTGAGTGCTTTATAATACAGATAAAAGAACTTTCCTATTTTTTGTTGTACATTCAAGCTAAATCTGATAACTATATCATTATTGGATATGACTATTTGAACGAAACATTGGTTCATAGATGAGCATGAATACGTATAGTCATTCATTGAAGAAATGGTGAAAATGTCAAATCGTTGAATCCAAAAAAATAGAGAATTTTACTCTCACGTGATTACCTATTTTATATCAAGGAAATGCCTATAATAAGAATGAGGGGAAAAGAGTAATCATGTGGCTTGAAAATGATTTAATGAGGGTTTCATGTGAGAGCATAACACAACGAGCTTGGAACATATCCTCCTATGACCTTCTCCACTCACGATTATTTATCTATCTTTCGCCCATAAGGAACTTGCATAGCAGAACTTTCCAAAGACTTATTATTCATCTGCCCTCAATGAAAACTTATTTTCCCTCTATTTCTTTTCAGTATGAAAAATATTGTTTTTCCGAAATGAAGACTGGACATAATCTGTATGTGTGTTTGCTTGAATGCTCTATAATTTAGATAAAAGATATCTCCTATTTATTGTTGTACATTCAAGCTAAGTATGTAGTTCTCCTCAGTCATTGTGAAGTAGTATACTATTAAAGTGATTTCTATTCATTATTGGATATGAGTATTTGAACTAAACATTCGTTCATATATAAGCGTGAATACCTCGAGTCATTCATCAAAGAAATGGTCAAAATGTCAAATTCTTGAATGCAAGAAAAAAAAAAGTTTTACTCTCACGTGATTACCTAATTTATATTAAGGAAATGCCTGTAATGAGAATGAGGGGAAAAGAGTAATCATGTGGCTTGAAAACGATT